>VWZP01004370.1:111585-163716 GCA_013396995.1 Dicaeum eximium | reverse complement strand
GCCCCCGCCGCGCGGCGCTCGGCGGGGGCTGCGGGGGAGCCCCTCGGACAGGGCCGCACCCGGGGGAAAGGGCCCGGGCACCGTCCTCAGGCCGGAGCGGGGGTGGCGCCGGCCCAGCCCCGCGCACCGGCAGGAACGGCCGCATCGCCTCTGCTCCCCCCACTGCGGCCGGGAATGGCTGCTTCCCCTTCCGCTTCCCCTTCTCTTCCCGTTCCCCTCCCTCACCTGCCGCCCCGGAGCCTCGGGCAAGCGGGAGGAACGGGCCCAGCAGCACCGCTCCCCCCCGGCCGAGCCCCCGGCCCGCCGCACTCACCTCAGAGCCGGCCGGCAGCGGCCCACGGCAGCTCCCGCCCCCGCGCGCTTACCATTGGCTGAGCTGCGGCCCTGCGCTCGCGGAGTGGCCGAGGCGCACGTCAATCAGACAGCGGTGAGACGGGCGGCCCCACCTCCCCTGCTGCCGCGGGGTGTGCTGGGAGCTGTAGTTCCGCGCGGACTTGGGGCCTAAGCAGGGTTGTCGAGGCCCGCTGAGTTCTCTCGCCACCCGTCGGGAAACGTCTCTTGGTCCTCGGGTTAGTTCGGCCCTGACAGAGCCTGAAAGGGGCGGCCGAAGCCAGACCGTGCTTTTGCTGTGTTCTCCGGAGCTGTTGGACCTGGAGGTGGAG
Organism: Dicaeum eximium; assembly: GCA_013396995.1. Classification (NCBI taxonomy): domain Eukaryota; kingdom Metazoa; phylum Chordata; class Aves; order Passeriformes; family Dicaeidae; genus Dicaeum; species Dicaeum eximium. The sequence goes on along the minus strand of VWZP01004370.1, from coordinate 163,054 downwards.
TGTGTGTGAGCTTTGGGGTGGTGTTCCCTACCCCCCCTACCCGCCTGTCTTCTGCAAACATTTCACAGAATCTCGGAATCGTGGAATCAATTAGGTCGGGAAAGACCTTTGAGATCATCAAGTCCAGCCGATGACTGAACACCACCATGTCAACCAGAGTGTTATAAATTGCTCATACAGAAGGAACAGTTAATGAAACTGTGTGGTGGTTACTGCACCTTCTAACAAGCCAAGTCAGCCCAATCCAGTTCCTTCAGAAACATTGTGCAGCTTTTATACCAAGGGTGAAAACCAACACCCTATGTGGCACACCACCAGGGGTTCCTAAAGATCCTCAAGAGGCCCCTCTGAGGCTCACTGGGCAAACCCAAGCAACTTCATAGCTAACACTTCTCTGAGTAATATGTACAACACAATATGAGGAAGATAACAACTAATAGAGGGCATCCGAAGGAGGGTGACAAAGATGGTGAAGTGCCTTGAGGGGAAGCTGTCTGGAGGAGCAGCTGAGGGCACTTGGTGTGTTCAGCCTGGAGAAGAGGAGCCTGCGAAGAGGGAGACCTCACTGCAGTGACAGCTTCCTCATGAGGGGAAGGGGAGGGACAGGCACTGATCTCTGCTCTTGGAGAGTGACAGGACCCAAGAATGGCCTGAAGTTCTCAGGGGAGGTTTAAGTTGAGTATTAGGAAAAGGTTCTACACCCAGGGGGTAGTTGGGCAGTGGAAAGGCTTCCCAGGGAAGTGGTCACAGCACCAGCCTGACAGAGCTCAAGGAGGGTTTGGACAATGCTGTCAGGACAATCCCATGATGAGATTCTTGGGGATGGTGCTGTGCAGGGCCAGGAGCTGGGCTCAATGACCCTTGTGCATCCCTTCCAAGTCAGCATATTCTGTGATTCTGTGATCTCTGGCTAATAAACACATATATCATCTTCAGGCATTCACAGTAGGCCAAGTTACCCCCTGTGCATCTGACATTGTAATAAAGTAATGCCTAAAAGTATTGGTGTTAAGGAGTTTGATTCTTGATTTTTGCTGACAAGACCATGGCCATGTCCAGTCTTTCCTTAGACACTCCCAGGGACAGTGACTCCACCACCTCCCTGGGCAGTCCATTCCAATATCAAATCTCCCTTTCTGTGAAGAAATTATTTTTCTCAGTGTGTTTCCAAAAGACTGAGCAAAATTCATCAGAGCCATCAGTGTGAGAGATAATTACCTCTTATCCCTGGAATAATTACTCCAGATCCAATGTCTAACTCATAAACACTTGTAGAGGTGTTTCAAGGCCCTCACCTCACTATCATAAAGGGGTTTCTCCAACAGTTTTACCTTAGCACAATAAGCAGCTGTCCTTCTCTGGATTCTTACTGCCCTGTGCCTGGCAATTGGGCTGTTTGTAGATGAATTGGTAGCTTCCTCTAGTGACTTGTCTTCCCTTCTCCTCCTCTGGGTGAGGAGTGCTGGAGATTTGCACTCTGTATATTTTTCCTTGCAATCCCAACATAGCCATCTCTGTGTCTTTAATTTCATTTCAATAATAAAACACCTGTGTTCTCTAGGGCAGTTTGGATTACCTGGCATGGCAGTCACTGGGAGTGAGCTTTCCCTCGTTCCTGAGGCTGATGGGGAAGAGAGAGCCAAACGCCACCAGCTTTTGTTACCTGAGTGGGGAGCACCCTGTGTCCAGTGCCTGTCACATGGCAAAACCCCTTGGTCTTCCTCAGGTAATCTGGGCTTTGTTCCACCTCCTTACACTGCAGTGGCATGTGAAGGCTTCTGTTTGGGTCTAGCTGTTTGTGCTGAAATGAGACATCTCTGCATGTGCAGCTTCCAGCACTATAAACGTTTCCTTATGAGTCTGTCACTATGATCAGACAGGTGCAACCTCTGATTTTGTTATTCTGTTTTGATGGATGATTTCAGAGTCAGCCTTGTTCACTCAGGCTCCTCTTCTTGGCTGCAAATGGTGTAACAAATGTGTAAATGAATGAATCATGAATTATTCTTCCACCTGTGTTTCTGTGAAGCACGTGTGGAGGCATTGCTCACTCAATTATCTGTGTGTGGCTGCACCAGGTGGTGGATGGTCCCTGCCACAGGCACCAGCTGAGGCAGCAAGTCTCAGTGAGCTCTGTGGCTTCACAGCTCACGTGGCTCCAGTGGCATTGCAGCTGCTTTTGTAACACAAGGCTAACAAGTCCCACCAGACCTTTGATGGCTCTGCATTGCTCACCTCGGCTTTCCATGTACCACACAGGAATACTAGGGAATGTGCTCTAGAAGCCAGGGCAGAGTGGTTCTGGATAGGATCTGCTGTGTCCAGCATCATGTTAGACACATTTGTCTGGAGCAAGGTGGTATTTTTTATGTTATTCTGTGTATTCTGTTTCAAGGCCTGCCATCACTGAAAAATCAATAGGCTATATTGATACAAAAATACCAATATAGGAATATATTGGTATTTTCTTCAAAACAGATTCTTTTACATTCCTCAAAATGTTGATCCTGGAGATAACTTTATGCATCAGATCCCAAAGTAGCAATACAGCTACTTGTGATCTCAGAAGGCAAAAAATTCCACAGCTCGATTATTGAGATTCCTCTATTCCTCAGTCCTTTCATTTGAGAGCAAAGAAAATATGGAGAAGGAAATAATTCTGAATCAGCTTGATTGCAGTTCAATAAGAATTTTGAATACTTGGTCCAAAATCACAGGGGAAGAAGCCTGCAGTGTGAAGGGGTTTTGAAATTTCCATGATCTCAGTATCTATTTAATGATGCTTTTTTTTTTTCTTTTAAAAATTCTTATGAAAAGGTTTGAGAACTGTTCAGTCATGCAGCACCCTAGACCATGAGTGTCAGCTGTTAATTGCTGGCTTCTGGAAAATCAAGGTGTTAGAGTCACCAATTAGCTTGTTGCTCTGGAATACAGTGCAAAAGAAATGCTGAACAACCACAAAGGAAGACAAACTCCCCAACACCAAGAGTTTGTCATTTAAAGATATAGAATACTGTACTAGACATGGTATCATAGTTCCTTTTTCTATGTAGTTCGACTTCAATGATTCCTTCTTTTCACTCTCCTGTGTTCCTTAACTCTTTGCTATGAGCATGAGCCCTACCTGCATTGCCTTTGTGAGCTACTAGAGCATTGACTTGGAGTGAAAAATACAGCACATTTTATCAACTTGCGGGTTGTGGAAGTGATCTTCACAGCTAGATGGCAATAAAGGAATTCCATTAGACCTCCTTCAATAAAATGTGAGAAGTGCAATGTTGTGAGAGTGTTAGAAGCCGCTGCCTGACTCTAATGTCAGTGACAGTCTCCTTCAATTTAAATATTTGCAATAGCCATAATTAAACACTTAGTAACTGACATTGAGTTAAAATAGAAATACATTACATAGTCTTACTACTGTGCAGATTTTAATTTTGATTTATATCCTCCTTGGCTTTGTGCCTGGATAAGTTTTGTGATTTAAAGGCTGTTTCACACAGTATAGAAATTGTCAGAGGGCAAATGATCTTCTAGGTGAGTAACAGAATTTTTACTTTTTCTGGAAGCAGCTCCCTAAAGAGATCGATGTTATGTTCTCCTTTTATTTTTTAAAGACTGAAGAAATTACATCTGCAAATAGAGGGACAGCCTGCCTGGTCACTGAATCTAGACTCTGACTTCTGGAGGCTTTCACATCATCTAAACCTTATAAACAGTTTTACCCTCATCTTCTAAAAGTGTTGAAACTGGCAATCCTCTTCCATAGTTACTGTCATGTAAGAAGACATGGTAGGAACTTGGGCTGACCATGCCTTCTGAAAAGATGCATAATGTAAACAAATATTCCTTGGGGTTTGCCCTCATTTTTATTCTTTTGGAAAAATGAGTGTAGCAAACCATGGCATAGTATACAAAACCAGAAATACAGGTCTCGACATTCTTACACAGATATTTGCCATTATGCTGTAGGAGCTCTGATGATAAAGTTTCAGTTTCTTAAAGCTTTTGATTCTAGCAGAAAAAAATCACTATATAATTAGTCATTATATAATTATAAAAGAACATTAAAAATTAAATTATATTACAACAACCCCCCCCTCCCCCCATTTTATTCTATTGTGCCTGTAAGACCCACATTTTTCTAATCACACTGTAAAGGCAAAATAAAGAATAAAGCTCAACCTTGTAGTAGATAGGTACGCTGGGATATTTTCAGCAGGCCTGAATTTGTTCCAAATGCATTTTATTTTAGATCAGAGCGTAGTACACAGGCTTTGGCTCCACTTCTTGCTGCTGTAATGAGTTCCCTTTTCTGAACTGCTTCCCTGTCCATGAAGCCGTGCTGAAGGATTCTGAACTGTCTTTCCCGACTCTCTTCCAGTTCTTTCCAATAGTTCCATTGAAAAGAATCCTGCAGGAAAGACACAGAGGTGATCAGACTGCAGGTGATAGAGTGGTTCTTTTTAGCAAATACACTAAACTTCTATTTGATAATCCTGCTGGCTGACACAGCTTATTTGCTAAAATGATTGGGAAACTTGTTAGCATCAAACTTGGCATGATGAACAGAAAAGTAAGTGGTGTGGGTTGCCCAGTTTAAGATTACTTAACACTGCTGCAACTCCCCACAAAACCATGGGAATGATAAACTGTAACATGCCTTGGGAGGGAGAGGGGTGAACATCCCAGTATGGTGTGATTGGATGTGTGTGATAGGAAACTGGGAAAGACAAAAATCGGAGATGGGGTAAGAAGCTGTCTTGATGGGATGAGTGTGTGGTGGTAAGAGTGGGAAGGCAGGTACTGAATGGATGAGCCCTGCTCTGTGACAGCAGAACGTGTGAAAAGAAGGTGAGGTCAAGGCCACGGCTGGAGAAATTGTGCCTAGGCAGGAGGCAGGGTGTTGTTACTGCCAGCCATGTATGGCACCATCTGCCTCTGCCCCCTTGCCAGTGCTGGCAGTTGAGCAAAGGTCTGTGAACAGCAGGTCTATTGCAGAGATTTTCTCCTTATGTAATAACCAGACCTTGCTTGACACTATTCTGGTTTTCTGGGGGCTAATCTTCAAGAGTCCTGCTTGCTTTTTACGCTCCATTGTTTTTTCTACAATCTTCTTCTGCAGATTTAAAATGCGTTCATCTTTCATGGGCCTTTCACCAGGCTGGGACTTTTTCTTTTCTTCTTTCCTGAAAAGTCAAAAAGAAACAATGAGAAGGTAAAATATTATCATCCCACAAAATAAGTCCATCTGAGCACGTATTACCTTGGTAATAATGAATTTGCTCTTGTTTCTGAGAGCCAGTTAGACTCAAAAGAGATTTATATGTAACTTTTCATATAACTTGCATGTGGTACTCACAATTTGCCTCTTGTTGTTTACATAACAGCATTATTAAACCACATAGAATAATTTTTTCCCACAGGATGCCATGATGACAATATCTGAAGTATTTCAAGCTTGACATGACATTCTTCAGAAAAAAAACTGTGCAAAACCTGGGATAATACTGCAGCCTTTTGCTTGTGTGAACTATGGAGTTTGCCTTATATGATCATTAGTATTCATCTTGATTGCTGTATTCCTTAGCAAATAAAAGATATTTTTTTCTGTGTAATCCCAATGCCTAGAAACAGAATTGATGGGATGGTGATGTATTAATTAAGGTTAGTTGTTCTGTGTGGGCATAAATTGATAGCAGCATGTGCAGCATAAAAGTAAGGCATCCAGAGATAATATTGGATAGTCTTCCGTTCCCCCTCTGCTTCTATTGTAGCCAATTTTCCGTCCCCTGGAATTTACATTTTATCTGGTTTTACATACTTTCACCCAATTGGCACAATTTACTCACCACTTCTCTATGTAGGTTACATCATGTTACAGAGTGACTCACTTAATATCCAACTTTCTCTTTTATTCAATATTGCCCTCTAATTTAGCTTAGCAAGATCAAATTGTAGAGTTAATATTACGTCATGGGCAGCTGTGATTCTCTGGCTAAATTCAGAACTAAAGGAAGTGTCAGATCTTCCAAGGAATGTACACAATTGTATAGGCATGTTGGATCTGCTAGGTGCAGCTGGCAAAGGATAGTTTTATAAAATATCTTTATATTTTGCAGTGGTGCAACATTACAATTGCTTTTATTGGAAACCAAATAAAAACTCCAAATGACCCAGAGCAGAGTGCACCAGGGCACTGTCTGCTGATTCTGTAGCTGTCATTCTGTCAGTGGCAGGACTAGTTTCACAGACAAATTATCTTTTGAACAGAAATGTTTTACAACTGAACTCTTTCCTTATGTCTTGAGTGGTTTCAGTATGAGACACAGTTCTCAAGAAGCTGGCAGATGGGGAAGAAGGTAGAAGTACCTTCTGATGCTAAACCCACCAATTTGACTTTAAAAAGTGTCTGTATCAAGAATCCAAGGATCCAAACGCTTCTTTCATCTTGGGAGAGATGGCTTTTGCCTGCCATGTTAGCTTTGTCCCTGCTTATAGGAAACTCTCTGTGACAGCAAGTTTTCTTCAGTGCAGCCATTCCAGACTAGAGGTCCCCAAATCCTTAGGGACTGCATGAAGCGGAAATACAACCTGTGTTACATTCTGAAATGTGACTGTGAACTCTAAATAAGGGACTTAGCACTCAAAATCTGACTCCCTTCCAAAACAATTAACTTATTGAGCACCTAATTTTAGGTGGGGAAATGATTGTTATTCATAACAGTGTTTTCCTCATTTGAAGTAAAAATTTTGAAGCTGCATAATCAAAGTTCAGTCACTGAATCACAGAATGGCTGAGTCTGGAAGGGACCTCTGGGGGTCATCTTGACCACCCCATCTGCTTAAGCAGAGCCACCTTGAGCTGCGTGCCCAGGTCTGTGTCCAGATGCCTTCTGAACTCCTCCAAGGATGGAGACTCCACAACCTCTCTGGACAACCTGTGCCAATGCTTCCTCATCTTCACAGTAAAAAGTGTTTCCTGATAGTCCACAGTGTGAGATGGGGCTGTAGGGAATTTTGGCTTGGTGGGAGTCTGTACATCTTCCTGATATACAAGGAAGCCAAGGAGGATTAGTGCCACCCTCCTCTGACAGCTTTAAACCACATGAATGGTGAGAGTCCCAGACTTGGAGTCCAACACAAAGCAACTCTCCCCCCAAACCACAGATAATGTGGATGGAGGGAGCCTCAAACCAACTGGTTTGAACCTATAAGCAGAGATAAAGCTAACATGGTGTGATTCTTAGGGCATTAGATTGATTGCAGTAATAAGTGTCCCTCATGAGAATGAAAGGGAGTTGTATCTCAAGTACACAAACATGTAACTTGAGTACATTAGCATGTATTCAAACACACACAAATCTGCTGCTGCTCGAGTTTGAAAGCTGAGAAAAGAATTAGTTGTCCACTTCAAATGACAGTGCTGATTTTCAAACTGTGTGAAATTCTAGCAATTAAAGGGATGTCCTGCATATGTACCATCCTGCAAGCACTCACAAAGCCACTGCTGTGATAAATATCACGGCTTGCAGTCTATTAAAGGCCAATGTCTCTGTAATTTTTCATGTTTCATTTTCTATTTTGTTTAATATAGCTCATTATATGCTTGCACAATGTGCTTCTTTTGTATTGATGTATGCCTGTGAATGGTATTGAAAGGAAGCTGCTTGGTAGGGACCTGATTAAACTCCAGCTGTCACTAAAGCAGGTGTTTAGCATAGTTTAGCTGCCATACTTTAGCTGACTAGCAGTAGCCTTCAACATAATGCAATTTAGGATATAACACATAATTTTATATTGATGCATAAGGCTAACTTATGAGGACCATTGGTAAGATTTGCTATTCTATCCCTATAATGATGAATCAAGTCTGTAAACATAAAATTAGCTTTTTACATCTCATGTGCAACATATCAAGAATAGAACCCAAACAATTAATCACTCACACTGATTTGAGAGGTATTTCAGGATTCAAGATCTGCAAATAAGGTTTAATACACAAAGCCCATAGTTTGAATAGAGAGAAATAAAAACTGCATGAAAGTGTCGAGCATTTGTAAATGCCATGGCCAGCATGCCATATTTCTGTATTAACAAAAATAACACCAGAGATTTGGATTCTGTATGAAAATGCATGAAATACACTCCCAAAGAACAACATTTTTGGTATACTATAATGATGCATTTTTATAGGAATTGCTTCCAACATATAAATAAATTGTATACATACATGAATTGCCTAGAAACCATGAAAGGAAAATGTCTTCTAACATCTATAATGAAACATTATATTTCTTTATTTAGAAAGCAGACAGGGCTCCATTAAAATTACTGTGTAACTTATCAAGAATCTGACCAGATTGACTGATTGAGTCAGAGGCTTGAAATTTACTGTATAATTTAATTTGGATTCTACTATCTTTGGCATGTTGGTCTGTTCTAAAAAGCATTTCAAATGACAGAACAAAAAGTGAATCAAAGCGTCTCATTCAAGCACATCTTATTTCAGGATCAGAACAGTTTTAGTTCTGAATTAAGCCAAAGAGTGTACTTTAAAGGAACCCAGCCCTATACAGAATTCACAGACTGCACACCTAGAAGAACAGATGATTCTTTAAGCAGGTACTAGTGAAACAGGTTTTATGTAGTACACAAGTTCTTAATGCTTAGTTTGCATCTCTAGTGGAAAGCAGTGGCTTGAGTTGTTCCCACAGGCTTTCACAATACTGAGTGTTCAGCAGCAAGAGTATATTTCCAGCTCCAACTCCATTTCAGGTTCTTAAGTCTTAAAATCTTTTCTTGATACATGCCATAGAAAAGAAGGTCACTGCTCTGTGGAGTCAATCCACTGCAGCTGCAGTTATCGATTCATTAAAGGCATTAAACTATCTTCTCAAGTACTAACACAGTAAAACCCCAGTCTTTGGAGACTGACTATCAGCAACAAACCAAATTAGAGCTGAGCAGAGTGAAAACTAAAGGAATACATCAATTCTGTAACTGAGATGTAGAATTGGATGATGAACGATTAACATGAATTGAACTCTGAGAAGCCACCTTTGGCAATAAACGTGAATCGAAGACATGTCTAAAAACGTGTTTGTAGCCTGTCTTCTGAATGTCAGCCTGAACAAAATAAAATGGCAAGACAAGGGCTTGCCTCTCAAAGCCACAAAAGGGAAAAGATAAAACACAATTTGAAAGAAAAAAGTGGCAAATATTTCAGATGCAGTAAAAATGGTATAAGATCAAGAGGTGTGCCATGCTGTATACTTTTACACAGGCTTTCTTCTTGCTCAGCTTTATTTGTAAATAGCTTTAACTTTAGATTTTAATATCATTGTGGAAGGGACCTGTCTTCTACATATGTGAAGCATCTATGATGGTTATGGATCCTTTATGACAATGATTAATAAATTTGATAGTTAATAATAAATATTAGTAATGAATGCAGAATTTGCTCAGCCTGTAAGCAAAGAATTTCCTTTTTGATCTAACGCTATAATGTATTTAATTTATAGCTCATTATTGCTATCACAAAATCTTCTTCCTAAAATATTTTCAACTTCTAGAGTAAGATCTTCCTTTTAACATTACAGATGAAATTCAAGGAAGAAAACTACAGCTCTAATATTGGTTTAGAGGAGAATGAGAAACAACTTTAAGTGTCAAGCTAGAATGATTCTAATAACATCAAATTAGTTCTGATTAGCTGAAAAGGAACAGAAGAAAGGCAAAACTTCTTTCTAAATTTATATTATTGGCTCTGAATCCTGGGGCAATACTGTCAACACTAGCCTATGGAGTGTCTTCAACCATAAATGATGAAAAATATTTGTTAAATCTGAAAATGAAAATTATTTTCAAGAATTAAAAAGAAATCCTGGCCCCAGTGTAATCCTTGACAAAAGTCATATTGATTTACAGAAGGGCTGTATTTTGCTCTCTACTTGTTCTTGTCCTCAAGGGCTGGCAAAATATTAACAAAGTTGCAATGTCTTAAATGTCACATGCTGTTTTATACTGACTTTAAAGCAGCTGCTCGTCCAAGTTCTGCTCTGAATTGGGAAATCTGGTCCAGTTTGTCTAGAATAAGTTGTTCCTTAGCTTGTTTTTCATGAATTATCTGATCTCTCTTCTCTTCCTCTGCTGCCTTCTGTGCTTCCTTGAGTAGGGCGAGGCGTTCACGTAGTTCCACTATTGACATTTCACCAAATAAACCATGGCCACCAGTCTGGAGAACATGAAATATAGGTTTAAATAACACTGTAAATACCAAGGGGAGACTAAATGAGTAAAACCAGAATATTTTGATTGTGTTCCAATTCACACTGAATAAATTCTGATTTTCAGAAATATAGGCACAGTCCTAAACTAACTGGTATTTAAAAACTGGTTTTAAAATCTAGAGCACATATTTAATAAAACATTTCAAGAAAAAGCACTGCAAAATATATAGAAGATTAATCATAAATACAATATATTTGCTCTCAAAAAATTCTACTTGACTTTTAGTTTTAATTAGACTTCTGAATTTTTTAAATGTGTAAAACTACTTTTTTTTAAAAATGTGTGAAACAAGAACAGGCTTTACACTAAAAATATGAATTTTTTGTATTTATCTATTTCCACAGTATGCATCTGATCTATAATGGTATCTACTATTTTTATCTGAAATGATTAGGACTAAACAATGCTTCGTACCCAGAAAATTCAGATCATAATGCCCAAATTTAAAATATTCAAACCTGAATGGTTAATGAAGGCTTTTTAATATCCACTTTACAATGTGAATGATAATGAGATTCTGAGATCTAAAGAGAGACTTCTGCACTTTAGTTTGCAAACAAAGATGGATGGTTTCCAAACAGCTTTGTGAAAGCTTTAAGGTTTAGACGCTTGCTCTTATATATATATTTTTCCTTTCTTTCAGGTCTATCATTAAACTTGAAATGACCATGGAGTTGTATTCACAGGAAGTGAAAGGGAAATGTTTTGCAACAGGGTGTATATATCTATATATCTATATCTATATCTACATCTATATCCATCTATCTATCTATATATATCAGTGGTAGTGTTTGAACGTGACAAGCAGACATCAAACACGTCTAGGAAAGAGAATTTGCTCGAGGCATAGAGTGGTAGAAGCTGAATGTTTTGAGTGTCTGCATTTCAAAAATGCTCAGTGAAGCCAGTGCAGTAGTTCCTAAAATAAGAAAAGTTCTACACTCATGCAGTAGATACAGCTGGTATTCAAGCAACTAAAGTACCATGAAAGGAAGAACTGGTACTTTAAAAATTAGGAGAATGAATGGGAATTTTATGGACAAATACTTACTTGCAGTAAGCCTGAAAATGCCTTTTGTAGAAAGAAAGACAGGGCAAGCTATCACCAAAAGTGTGCCAACTCACTAGAGTGCTACTGTAATAGTCAGTATAATGGAACAGTGAAGTTGTGATATAGAATCACAGAACAATGGGATTTGGAAGGAACCTTAAAGACCAGCTAGTCCAAATGCCCTGCCATGGCCAAGAACATCCTCCTGACAAGGTTCCTTCAAGCCCCATCCAGCCCAGCCTTGAACACTTCCAGGGAAGGAGCATCCACAACTTCTCTGGGCAACCTGTCCCAGTGGTTCATCACTCATTGTAAAAAACATATTCTTTATGTCCAGTCTGCTAATCTGTTTCTGATTAAGTTAACAAATGAGATAACAGATTTCTGGATGCTGCCCAAGTCTGGGCATTGCAGAGCCCAATCTCAGGAATATGAGTTGTTGTGCATCAACAGCAAGTCCAAGAAGTTTGAGGTACAGTTAATACAGTTACTATAAACTATGGACTTACACACACAAGTCACAGAATTGTAACAGCTCAGAAGGTTTTGGGATCTCTTGACCATCTCTTTCATATACTTGAATGCTGACAGTTTTGAAAGCAAAGGAAATTAATCTTGCTAATTACCATGGCCATCACCACTGCAATATGACTAAGTGTACATTAGTACAAACTTTGTGTTGATTCAGTTCTTACCCTGACTGACAAATCTTTGAATTTGTAAAGATGCACAGAACATTTTGTAATCACTGTCCAGTTTATTTTTGGAAGATATTGGGAAACCCAGATCCTATTGGCAAAATTCAAAGAAGGTTCAAGAGGTCTAAGATTTCACTTGCCATCAGAATATTCTTCTTGATAAAATTTTCATTTTATAGACTTTGTCAATGTTCCATTTCATATCTAACTTTTGTCATTCAAAATGACAAAATATGACATATATGGGTCACTTTGTACTTCATCCATCCAGACTGTGATGTATCTGCAGTACACATCCCTCTGAATGTGTGAAACATATACAGTACACATTTATGTAAAAACAGTAGTTTTTCCTTTTGAGCTTACCTCTGTTAAATCCACAAACTTTTGTCTCATGCTAGGTGTAGACTCAATAGCTCGTATTTGTTGAATTAGTTCATATCTTTTCCTATCTTTGTCCTCCTTTTCTTCTAAAGCTTGCCGGAGAAGTTCTTCACTTTCTTCACAAACCTGCTGAACTGAAAGATAAGAATTAATCTCAGTTAGCTGTTTGTCTATTTTAACAAGTAGTCCATCTGGAGGAAAATTAATATGCAATCATGAATAATAATAATAATAATACTGATCTAAAGGTACTTGAGGGAACAGTCTGGTATTGGTGGGAGGAATCATTAAAGAAACAAATGAAAACTTCCCACCTCCACCACCTATCCTTCTATTCAGCACATAAATGTATTATATACATACACAGACACTTTGAATTACAGCTTTGTAATTTCTGTTCTCATTTATCCATACTGTTTCATTACTTAATAAAAGGATAGAATAAAATAGAAAATATTCATAGTCTTCCAAGCATGTATATCCTAGAAATGACTGAATTGCAAAGGCTGGTAGGCTCTTCTAGTCCATTTTGGAGTGACTAACACTCTTTGCCTGCCTCAATCCTTATGAATACAAGTATGGGGATACACAAGCAGAGAAGTCTGCATTTGACAAAAAAGTAGAGTCATTTACATGTGCTACTTTTAGATGGAAGGGAAACTGGTTGCAGAACATTAGTGATGTATTTCTCCTGTTTAAATGAAGAGTAATTCCCATGACCAGTAGCTTAGAATTTCTGATCTACACATTACCAGGTGATTCCTGAGTTCATATTCATACATTCATGGGAATGTATAACCTGGATCTTTTCCCTCAATTTCACTTTCCCTTCTGTAAAAATTGTAATTGGCCCACTAAAAGAAAGATGAAGTAATTTGGGGATATTTAGCATCACCTCTCATTTTTCTGGCAATATATGTACCTATCTGTTGTTTGTATTCCTGGATCTTTGCTTTTACTTGCTTTACATTCTTGTGTCCTTCCATGACCTGTTCCACCAGCTCTTTCATTTCTTTCTGTTCCTGTAGCCGTTTCTCTTCATACAGGTGCATCAGCTCTGCTTTCTAAATCACAAACAAACAGGTGAATACAACTCCTGATAAGTGGTGACCTGAGTGCCTCAAATAATTGAAACAGGGTAAGGACAATTGGATTCAAACTATTACATCACCCACAAAAGTAGTAAAGGACAAATGCTTTGACCTTCTGCTTTTATTCAATTTACTTCATAAGTGTTAATCAAATAAAGAAACTTGTAAAAAGTACTTCCATGTATAAGCATTGCTGTATCTTGAAGTTACAGCCCTCTTTTTCCTTTGTTTGCAGACTCCAGTGAGTAAAGACACTGCACAGAATTTTACACCTCTAATAGTAGGTATCATCTGTGCTATGATTTGCACAGATTGGAAATCAGCAAAATTTGAGCATCCCTGTATGTATTACCTCTTCTCTCAATAGATCAGCTTTCTTCTTATTTTCTTGGATTACATTCTGATGGGCTAGAACTGCCTCTTCATAACTCAGTTTTCCTTGAAGCCTCCTACACTCTATTTCAGCCAGCTGTTCTTCCAAATCTTTTCCACGCATCTGTTTCTGCCATTCCAAGAATTCAGATAAGTCTCCAGCCCCTTGTTGCAAATTTTCAATTCTGCAAGAGAGAAAAAAAGAGTGTACTGTTTTAGGGATCTGGCTTTGTAGCCCTGCCCTTGGTTTGTAAAACATTTCCAGTAGCTTCTGATAGAAAGTGTTTGATCTCTGCAGAGAGAAAAGGCAGTCATCATAAAGTCGTTTGACAGATAGATTTTAATTCCAGTCTAAGAGGTGTTCCTACTATATGTAAAGCCTGAGAAAGCCAGACTGGAAGAAAGTGCATGAGAGCATGGACTTGAAAGTTTTCAGTAAAACAAAGCCCCAAGAGAGGGCAAACTTTAGCTATGCATGGATCCTCATAAGGAGCAGAGACAATCAGGGTAAAGGGATGTACATTTTCTCAGAGGACTGCTTTGCTTAGAGGTAGAAAGAACAAATAACTTTTCTCTTTAGCAATATTCTTGTCCACTTTAACACAGAGAACAAAAAACTTCTGCTTAACACTATTTCTGTTTTGTATTTTGTCAATTAAATAATATTGCTGTAATGAGGCAAAGAAGTATTCAGCTGTTAAGTGAAGTCACACCCCTATTTTTTGTGCTCAGCTGAGAGAAAAACATAGCAAAGCCCTGGGGCAGGTCCATCAAAGTCCTGCAGCAAAGGAGGGAATAAGCCAATAGCTAGGGCAGAGACACAAACAGGGAGTGAATTGCCTCTTACTGCTGCTCCCCAATGCATATACATGTGATACATCTATCTCTATCTCTATATCATCTATATTTATCTCTATCTATCTGTCCATCTATCTATCTATCTATCTATCTATCTATCTATCTATCTATCTATCTATCTATCTATCTATATCTGTTTTGTGTTAAATGCAGCTGAAGGAACTATTCCTTTGCTGAGAGGAACAAATTCTGCCAGCTAGAGTGAACAGTAGCATATGTAATATGGAAGAATCTCAATATATGTGAATAGCTGATAACAGAACCTGAGTGATGTTTAATATCTACCTGCTAAAATCCTGATGCATGAACCAAAACCTGTTAGGTCCAAAGATCAAATCCAAGCTTACAGAGTCTTTCCAGGACTTAAAATGCTATCAATATTTAGTGCTTAGCCTGCTAAGCCAGGTGGATTAGAAGTAATACTAAAGCAGGATGACATGATATAAGTTTTATCTTTGTGAAGTTTTTTAGTGAAAATGTTATGTGATTCTAGCTGTAGAATACACCCTTCAGTGGCCATCCAGGAGTCACCCTTTCCCTAGTAAACATTCTCTGAAAACCTGTGTTGCTGAATAAGGAGGAATCCTTATGTGAGGATTTCTTAGAGTGCTAAATGCACAAAAGGACCTGCAACCTCTTATTACCGCCCTTCCCCACCACCCTGGATTCAGTGCTTGTGCTCAAAGACAGCTCTGCTGCAGTGTGACTGTCAAACACTGGATGGGACTGGATGAAAATAACTGTGTGAGGAAGAGCTATGAAAAGTCCTGGTTGGTGTGTGTGTGTGTGTAGTTTCTTCCCAGGAGACACCTTTAAGCCCGGGTTAACAGCCTTGGTCCTTGCCTAAGCTACTCCATGGATCAGCCTGCACCCAGCCTGAGGCCGAGTTGACCCTGCCTTTTTGACTTGGCTTCCTGGCTGGACCTCAGCCCACACTTGTCCCTTTGGACTCTGGTAGCACCCTTGGCTGACCCTGCTGTCTGTCCCTGACTGTCCTGCTGCCTGCCAGGGTGCTGTGGAGCTGCTGTCAATGAGGACACTGTCCCTACCTGTCCTGCTGTCACTCTCAGCACTTGGCTTATCTTGCTTTAAGGAACAGCACATTCTTAGTGTCCTGTATCTTACTGTGATGGAAATGGGCAGGTATTTTTTTTGTACATATAAACAAGTTCAAGTATCAAACTTGGCATGTAGTTGACCACAACTATTGAAGAAAATGGAGATATATGAAATTATTTGGCTTAATATAGATGCATCTTGTACAGAGGACACAGAAATAGATGTGTATTCAGGTCATTATTTAGTCTGGAGTATTGGAATAAATATAAAAGTGATCCCTGTTGGACTTTGCAGGGGGACACTCGCCAGAGTGCTAAATCAGAACACAGTAACACTGTACAGCATCTACACAAAAAGAATTACTTTACTGTAGACTTTTTCTTCAGTCCACTTCAATCCACTTCTCTCTTAATTTGTCAACTGTTTTTATAGAATAGAATGCCCTACAACAGATCCATTAGTTTAGTTTACCTGGAATTGACTTAATTATTTTTGGTGTGGCTCATATCCTATATCCAGGGGTGTGAAAAGCAATCTGAGGTGGAGCGTGGTCATACCTTTTGAGCTCCTCTTCCAATTTCCTCTGGTAGAGGGCACCCTCCCTCAAAATAGCTGCTGTGTTTAATTTAATGGGTATATTGTCAATCTGTCAGGAAAGGGAATGTATATTCCATAGTTAGTAATGTAAACCATAAAACAGAGTATAAAAACATCTCAGTGGGTTAAATAAATTGACCCAAGACAGTATAAATTTTGCTTAAAGCATTCATCTAGCATTAATCTGACATTCACAATGAAATTGCATGCTGTTCATAAACCACTCAAGCTGCTTAAGAAATCAGCAAAGTCCCCCAAGTGGATTATAAATTTGTAATCACTCTTGGACCATGTCAAATCCCATAGAATGTCTTCATTGCCTTTCATATTTTCCAGTGCCCATATAGGCTGTGCAAAAGGATTTGATCTGTTTTGGACAAAGACAATCAACTGCCTCTCTGAAAGATGGTCAGTTAGCTAGAACAGTGAAGTAAAACAAAAGCAGCACCTTTCATAGGAAGATCTGTGAAGCATTTTATAAATAATGGCTATTACAATGTAGAAGTATTTCCAAGACAACTGGAATCACCCATTGCCATATCCATTTTCTAGATAGTAGAAGTGAAGAACAGTTCTCAGTGACTTTCAGGCTCAAGGTGTAACTTGGACTAGATCCTGTGGCTGCTGTGTTAACACTTCAAAGTATCGAGTTAAGACTGACTCCCAGACAACTTCTAAATACTGAGGGAGGAAAGGATCAATTTCTCTGCCAGTTAAAATTGTTCCCTGCACAGTTAGGGCGTTCAGAGAAAATGGGTCACCTTTGCAGACACGTGTAAGAGACCTGATCTGAACCAAGGCAAAGCAGTGCTGCTGAAATAAGAACTGATCATTCCTGCAGAAAACAAAGCTTAATCATAACACATTTGACTTAAATCCAGACGAGTTCTGTGTTCAGAATTCAAACATGTACTTAAATTCCAAATGAAGAACTTAATGAGTAGCTGAGAAACAGATGCACAGAATCACTCAAGCTACAAACTGCAAATATTGTATGCAGAAATACGAATTGAAGTCTCCTGAAATACATAACTGCAAAAAGCATGTGTTATAAATTATATTAATTAGGTAGGTTGAGGATAGCAAACACATTCCAACACCTAGAATTCCCTAAGTAAAATTACTGGTTTTACACAGATAGCATATTTTAATGCAAAAAATTAATTACCTGTCAGTTTCTTGACAAAATGATAATAACTTGAAGAATTCAGGAAAAGAATGCAAACCAATGTATTTTATTTCTTTTGTTTGACTTATAATGCTCAATGATGTTCTACCTTTTGATCTGTCATCTCAACACGTCCCAAAGCCTTCTGCATTATATGAACAGTTTGTATTTTATGCCTGCACTGTGTATAAAATGTTTCCTTAGACATTTCTCTGACACATGTAGATGTTTCCATACTTTTGGCAGTTTTCTTTGTATACAGATTGCATTATCTGTATTTACCAACTATAATTTGGATAGAGAACTGAACTAAGAACGATTATGGAAATACCTGAAACTTCAGTTTCACAGTTTATTGAGCAAAAATCTGACTGGCAATGAAACAGAAATACAGCAGTATAGTCAAAATAACTAGGACTCCCAAGACATGTACAGGCAGGTATAAGTAAAATAACTCAATAGATTCTTCTATGTCATATAATATCAAGGAAGTTCTGAATTTTACTTATTCTCTTCCTGCCATGAGATATCTTCCCTTTTTTCAAAATGAGAAAATTACAGAACATTAATTCTTGTGGAAAAATATCATATTCACTATTGCCACTTAATGAACATGCAACAGTTCACCAAAACCAATAAATATGTAAAGAGCAAATATGATATGAGCAAGAGGCAGACTGAGACAGAGTGACAATGCATTTGTACTGTCTCATTCTCCCAGTGAAAAGGATGAATAAATACTTTGGAAGAACAAGAGAAATAATTGCTGCTGCACATAATATGTCTCTAAAATGAAAAAAAAAAATTCATATACTGTAGGTGTTCTAAAAAGAGGAAAGCAAAATACTAGTTGGTTATAACATTATATAATTTAACGAATTTGAAGATAGATTAAAATTTTATATATATATCTTGGATAAACCATCCTTTTAGGATTTGTCTACTCAAAGAGTTGCACAGGCAGGAAGGCAACAGGAATAGAAAGCATTTTAAAAGTCAATAACAATATGGCTATCTGTGTTTGAAAGTTACAGCAGCATCTTGAATATCACCTAACCAACCTTAAGGCAAATGTGTTTGGACAAGATAAAACTGTTTATGCATCTAGAGAAGATACCAGCAAGTTTTACAAGTTGCACTAATCAATGCCAGAGGATGCCAGATCCATATTTTTCTTAATGCAATTTAGGCAGATGGCTTGACTCTTGTTAGTCTGCACTGAAGTTTTCTTATTTTATATTATCAGAAAGGGCAATGGAATATGCAGAATTTTGAACTGAGCCCACATAATTACAGGTTACATGTTTTAACTATGTAAATGTTTCCTGGTTTGGGTTTTCTTCTCTTTCTTTTTGTGTAAAATAAACTAGGATCTTATTACCTTACTGTAATTTAAATGCTGCTGGACTATAAGCAAGCAGACTGAGTAGCTGATACTGTTCCTAAAGATAACTTCAGTGTGTGATAAATGCCAGACAGGCTTTAGAAATACTTGCCAGATGCCCACGTGAAGAATCAATCTTTTCACAGTATTTATGACCTGTACCTAAATACATAGTTTTAAAGAGTAAGCAGACTGCTCACAAGATATCTGAGACTACAAAATAAGAGCACATCTGAAATTATTCTGCATAAGAACTTGAAACAAATCAAAGGTGTCAGACTGAACAATATAAGACTGAAGATAATCTGTAGTGCAGTTATTGCAGAAACAGCAATGTGAGTTTTCATGTGTTCCACTGTTAAGGCTGAACAGCTCTTTTTTCATGTTTACAATTCTCTGACCCTTGAAAATTCTACAAGAGAAGCAATCAGGATAGTGGATTTCATGACCTCAGTATGTGTCTGAAGGAAACAAGGCAAACATCCAGCCTGACTGTACATTGTGTATCAGACAGTCATTAGCTGGAATGATTGCTCAGCATTCTTTAGGATCTCATTTTGAAACAGTGATGTACTGATGCAAGATTCTTCTGTCCTTATGCTGAGTTCTTAAACCAAGGTTTCATGATTCTTTTTTTGCTGGGGACAATTCTCATTTCATACTATTTTACACAAAATCTTCTCCCTTTGTAACTGAACACACTGTTAAGGCAATATAGTTACATTGTGCAGCTGCACACAGTTTTCCTCAGGGAACCAAAAGGTTTTGATCACCCTGACCAGTCTCACCCAGAACCTCCACTCACACCATCTGCTCACTGGCCTGGGAGCCCCAGTTAGACTCAGAAATGGGTTTCAGTTTCCATTATGCTGGGAATTCTTCTACTCCTGGTTGTCTCCATTTCTGTCTCCTGCTGTCAGGGACACAGGTTGCTGTTGTAGCTCTGTCTCCTGACTGGACTTTTGGGTGGACCCCAGACCCAACTTGTTACCTTGTTTTGTCCAAGGGTGACTTGCTGTCAGCAGAACCCATCACTGCCACCAACCTCCTCACATTCAGATACTGTGTCCTGCTTGGTGAGGGCACTGCCTGTGCTTTCATCACCTCTGGCTCCTTATTTCTCTTCCACCATGGAGTAACCCTGCTCTTGTCACTCCCTGACCATGTCTTTGTGGATTATTAATGGTACATAGGACAAAATCTATGAACCACAGACCCAATCCATCCCATGCTCCTGGCCAAAGACCTTAGTGTAAAAACACAGATTCAGTGTGAGTTTCCATCATGACAAGATTTGCACGTTTGTCAGATTTTCAAGTACATTTGTCAACAGTTCCTTAAAGGTTACTCACCTTGCTTTGGATCTTTTGAGCCTTGAACACTGGTTTACTCTCCATATTGTCATGTATGTTCTGCATTTCAAACCAAAAATACGTGATTTCAGTTTAGAAACTAATTTTCAATTACTCAGCAAAAGATATTAGGTATTTATCAAAACTAACACTTGAATATTTATCAAATATTTTTTGGAGAGTAACAAATTCCACATATTTTGGAATTGTAATATACACAAAAACTTGCTATGTACACCAACCTAGTGGAATGCAACCATACAAAGGTAGGTCCAAATATTGACTAAAATAATGCTAGGAAGTAATAGTGATTCTTTGATTATGAAATATTACTTAAAAATATATATATATGAATAGATTCATATTTTAACTGAAATAGATACTGAGACGACAAAATAGGATGTCAAACACACTTAATGGAATTATTAATTAGTGGTAGAATTCTACTGATGCTTATTAATTTAATGGTTAGCTATAGATACTGATGTGAAATTGTCTGGTATCATGGGGATGAACACAGTGAATAGAATATACAGCACTGATGCTGAAATGAATATATTACATACATAGTTTGGTGACATAACTGTGAACTGGGAATCAACCAAAGCAAGGATTCTGTATGAGCAGGACCATTATTCCCTCAGCTTGGCTGCTCTGTGGCATCAAAGTTAATGTAAAAATAATATGTGGATTTAGAGAAATATGGCTCGTTTGGAGATTTCTATGAGCGGTTTCACAGAAAGGTTGCTTGTCTCAAAATTAGGAAAATAATAAAGCAGCACCAGAAGTATAAGAAAAGGGGGTTGTGCATTATGCATACAAAGAGGCAAATGCTGGTATAGGGATGTGAAATAACTATAGATATAAATCATAGCACATAATTCTTAAGCTCAAATAATCTAATTTAAATAATCTAAGATATCTTTAAATACTCCAGTCATTTTTCATCTCCCTACTGGGGAATTTTTTGGCATGTATTTTGCACCATACCTCTCTCTTTTCAGGCTTGATGGTTGCACACCTGAACTGGTTAGTATTTGCTTCCAGGAGCAGATCCTAAAATTAAAACAATTATCTTAAAGAGTGTGGTACATTTCAATTCTCTAAGAACAATTTTATGTCTCAAAAAGTCTTGTAGCCCCAACCACTGTATTCACAGAATGATAGAATGGCTTGGCTTGGGTTGGGTTGGGTTGACCCAGTCATTATATAGGGAAGGACAGGCAATCACATTTCTAGTTTTTGCATATTTATTTTGGTTGTAAACCAAATCTCTAATCAAAGCTGTGAAACACAGACTAGATTTTCTAATGGCTTTCTGGGCAGCAGCTGATAACATCAGTCTTTCTGTAACTGTCTAGAGTGTGGCTTCCAGTGTTCTCATTCCTCACAGATGCTCACATGTGGTTCTTACTGCTACAGCTACAGCTTCTGTAAAAATGCTATGACACAAATGGCCCTTTTCATACATATTTCTGCTAGGACACATCAGGTCAGCTTGCTTAGCAAACAGTCTAAGGAACTGACCTTTGTGAATGTTTTGGATGCCTTTAATAGCATTCCAGAAGTGACAAAAACTGCTGTTATTGCAGCTATAATTTCTGTGGTGGTTTATCTTTGTTTCTTGTATTAATGCATTTTCTTTACTGAAGAATGTGGTTGGTTAAGTGATTTTACAGTTGCCATAGATTTTTGATGGCACTATAGGCACTGTGATATTTGGCTTTTCTTTCTCAGTTTTTCTAGAAGGTTTTAAACATGCAAATAAGTACACAGACAAATAGATGTGCTTTCCCCATAATATGGAAACTATAAAAGGATAAAAAATAATGTTGTATAGTTTTATAATGAAATATCAAGCATAGGTAATGTGATGGGCCAGCAAAAGGAATGCAAAGTTTATCTCCCTAGACTCTTTCACACATTAAAAATTTCACCATAATTTAGGAACAGAATCCAATGTCCCTTTCACATGGACATGAGGACAGCCCAGAACAGTAATGAATAGACTTGTATGGGCTAGTAAAAACTGGAATCAGACATTTTCAGAAAGGGGGTGGGAGAGTACTGATAAAAAGGAGTCACATGGCATACCTATTATCAAGTTTATACTGTTATTTGATTGAGAATGGAGAAAGAAAGTGGAAATGGACATTTGATTAATTCCTTTCCAAAGGAGAAGACAACAACAATCTGCTTTAGCTATGAGCTACCTCATTGAACAAGATTCATGTCAAAGTTTGGATCAAATAGCTAGATCTGTTTGTATTTTCCAGGCCCTCCCTTCTGCTGTCCTGACACACAGACCATGTACTCTGTTTCTTTACAAACCAGGATGACTTCACACTCTTTCAGTCTGCTGAAGGGAATGTATGAAGAACATGTAAGAGTATGAAGTCTGCACAAAAAATAAGTCAGAATCTGCTGGTATTTTAAAACAGTGAAAAATGTGGTTATTTTTCAGTTATTACAGGAAAAACCCTCAAAAATATTGAGCTTATTTTGTAATTTGAAGCTTAATAAATAAGTGAATACCTTATATATCCACATGTCCATGGGACTAGAAGAACCATTGTGAATGTTTCTGCTACTTTATGTGGCTGCTTGCAAAATTTCACGTATGGTACTCATATAGTGAGTAAAAGATTTGTGAAAATAAAACAATAAAGAAGAACCAGTTTAGAAGAAAGGAAAGGATAGAAGAAGAACAAAATACACTTACTTTTGCTTTTTGGATATTTTTTGTTTTGATTTCCTCTAGTTGCTTTCTTTCCTTTGGAGGCTTATAGATGCTTGGAGGAACCTATATTAAAAGACAAAAATCTCTAGAATATGGGATATAAAACATTCCAAGTGACACATTCTTGCAGGCAAAAAACCCTCATCCACTTTTACTGTAGAATGGCAGCAGGTAATTTTTAAAAATATTGATTCTTTTCTATTACTGCTACTCTAGAAGACAGGGACAGATTCCAATTAGTTGGAACTACCCAGCTTTTCAGTTCTGTTCAATATAACAAAACCCCTGGTCAAAAGACCAGAAAGAAAGACAATTTTGGAACTAGTACAAGGAAGGCTAAAGCAATAATAAATCCTATAGGGATTTTTCTCCCTATCAAAAGGAGAAAAATGTTTCCAGAATGGGAACAGTTCTGTTTGGCATTTCATAAACTTCACTTTCACAGCAACAACAGCCAGGTAGGGCAGCTGAATAAAGTTAAGCTGTGGCACCGTGTGTGGTAGTAGGAACAAGTTACAGACTCCAAAGAAGTTCAGGGAGGACAAATCCTTTGAAGTTTAATAAATACCCAGAAACTTCATTGTAACCGAGGAGGTCTTTGAGCTGAAATGGTGGGACCCTGAGAAGGAAGCTGGAGAAAAGCAGCAGATGTCCAATCCCTCTGATCTTCCCAGACTTCGGTGTTTAAGCACTGCTGGGAAAAAAACACTGGGCAAAATGGGCCTTTGCTCTGGTTTACCATGGCTGTCCCAAAGTCCTTGTAAGGGAAAACCATTGGAGGTGTGCATTAAATATTTGGGAGGTAAAGGACTCAGAGGGTCCTTCTAGCATTAGTCAAAGATGTGGGAAAGCAATCACATGTCAGCTAAAATGACCAGGACATGAGTGGCTGCCAGTTGGATCAGCAGGACACTAGGGACTTCAGGTTGATTTCTGTATTTGCTTGAGCAGTAAATTTATCCCAGAGTAAGCTCTGAAAAAAGACTGAACGTCTCCTTCCTATATGGGTTAGAGAGTCTGACAGTTTACTGGACATCTGCCTAAATATTTATCTTGCTAAAAATGGGCTAGATCAATTAAAATTTACAGAATTCATGCAATAATTAATAGGGAAAATATATATTCTCTGTACTGGAGATCAGTTCAGGGAACATGGGAATTCCATCTAGCTTTGTTAGACTATATAATGAACTACACTTTCAAATAATCATGAATCTGATGGACTTTACACTGCCTTTGGTATGTGACATCTTTTTCTACAGGTAAAACAAATGCACAAACAGAAGAAGCTAGCAATTAAATGCACTGGTGAGACTGCTCAAGTATTTTTGTGAGCTTTTAAAGTGAAGTAGCAGTGAAAGTATTTCCCAGAAGTATCTAAGAATTTTTTTTATGCTTTTATGGATGGAGAAATGAAAGCCTGGAGGATTTGCAAAGGGTTCCGCAGGCAGTGAGTGTCAGTTTGTTTCACTCTTCTTCCCACTCATGTACTTTACCTGCAAACTGCACTCATCTGCCAGAGTAAGCTCAAAACCTCTCCTCAGAAACTCCTATGCTTATTTCAAGTAATTGAAGGAGGAGCCTTTTCCATCAGCTGTTTCAAAAACATTCTTTGCCTTGTGATTTAGCCCATGGGGATGAGCACCAAGCAGATACACAGACAGACAATAGAGCACTTACCCAATTGTTGGAAAAGGATAAAAAGTCACTATAAATAAATAGTAAATTACAGCAACAGAGAGGTTAAAAAAGGCCAAACTGTACATACTTAATCCAGATGTGAAAAAGGGGGTTGGGAATAGGAGACACCAATTTTGCTTTCCCTCCCCAGGCAGTGGTCAACCTCACAGAGCCTGTGTGACATCCCTTAACCAGAGGATTATTTATGGAGTAGGTACCACAAGAAGTTTTATGAAGAAAAAAATGAATAATCACTTTGGTATACTCATCAGTCTTCTATTTTTATGGTTACTATCATAAAATGGACAAGGGAAAGCTAATGCAATGCTATTGCATTATGTGTTTCTATTTTTATAGATAAGATCACAAATATATTGGTGGGTTTGTATGTTTGCAAACAAAATCCTCTGTACTGGCTAAATGATTTCACCCATTTAATTATTTTAAACAATCAGCAACTTCATTCATGAAGCACAGCTGAAATAACAGAAAAATATCTAAAAAATACATTAAATTCGGCTTAATGGTGTTACAATAACATCTCAGTGCAGCCTTTTTTTAAAATATGTGACTAGTTTACAGAAAATTTTAAAATAAAATAATTGCATAATCTTATCATTTTAGTATAGTACTGATATTAAAAGAATGTATTTTCTTACTCTAGGCCAAGATATAAAATACAGTTGAATGTGTCTAAATAATTTTGCATGTTATCAGGTTTATGCACCTATCTCCATTTGTTTAATTTGCAAAGTTCAAAGTAAAACACTCATTTTTCCTTGTAGACTTGTATTTATGAATGTGTGCATGCATATGGACACTCTTGTGTCTGCATCCACATGCATGTGTGCCAAGGCTAGTGGAAACACAGATTTATAACCTTTAGACCAAATATTTGGAGTGAATAGTTTTATTATTAAATCTCAAAGTGAAAATGTTTTTCCTTTTTACTTAGTGAGCTCCATTTTTGATGAAGGTTTATGATGATGAATGATTATGCTAATCTTCTAGGCTTACATTACTGCAAGGCCAGTTACTTTCCAAGGCCATGGGGAATCCCATCTCATTACAGGTCACTAAGACACTGCCCTGCCCTCTGCAGTATCCCAGAGCCCAGCCCTCCCTGGGAAGGGAGTGTGTGCTCAGCACACAGCATGGCAGTGCCACCCCAGCTCCTGACCCCATGGATGTGACACGTCTCATCTTACTTGGAAAGAAATGCCTACAGTAAAATAATGCTAGAAAGCAATACCTAAAATAATAATCCTGTTAATCAGAATGACCTAATTGCAGCACAGGGATGCAATAACCTATTGCTCAAATTCCAGATGCCTCCATATAGTTCTGTACAGCTGTTCCAATGTGGAGCAGGAGCTGTGGGTATGACTGCAGTGGTCCCTGCTGATAAACCAGGTGACAAGTTCTTTGACAGGTGCATGAGAACCATGAGTAAAAAATTGATATCTCATAAAATGAACACTTCTGTGAGAAAATGGATGAGAACATTTCTGCATTATGGGATGTAATGTGGAAGAGTTTTATTTCTTTGTGCTCCTCTGAATTACAGACAACCCTCCACCATACAGGAGCCACAACTATGGCTGGCTCTCCCCCTACTGACCCTCTCCTGCCATGTGAGCTGTATTTTCAGTCTGTTCATTCCAGGATGTAAATTGGTGATACTGGTAACAATGTGGCAAAGTAAAGTTAATTTGCTGTGAGAAGTACAGAAATTAATAGAAGATATGTCACTACTACACTAATGGCTTTAGATTCACACAAGCTCTAAATTTGCAAACCTGGCCAGAATGTAAACTAAATTTAATATAATCCAAATAACACAAACGAACTTCACTTAATGCATCTGCATTAAAGCAAATTATTCTAAGAGGGGCTGCACAGCATAAAGTTCTAAAATGACAGCAACATGACTCATTCCTATACTGACTAAGTAGTTATTAAATGCAGTTTTTCAGAGCCTGGTATTAAGCTGTTTCAATGTAAAATCCCATTAACTGTATAACACACTACCATTAAATTGCTCTGCCATCCTAAGATGTAAATGGTTTTTAAGAGCATTCAACACATATATTATTTAAAACCTGAAGTGCTAATACGAGGTGGCAGATAATGCCCAAATCTATGACTTCTAAGCTCATTTCCCACTGCATTTAAATACAGATGATTTTGCAGTCTTTATTAAGTTAGTCATAGTAGCTTGATCCCAGATCCTGTTTGCTTTACCCCGGTGAGATAACATTAGCTGTGGGTCTCTGATTTGTACCAGTGTAACTAAATCACAATCTGAGACAATAAGTAAAAAAACTTAGCATTTCAAAGACTAATCTAGTCTCATTTTTACATGAGCAATGAATTTAAACTGAAAGCCTTAATTTTACAGATTCAGCATAAAGACAAATAAAAATAAAATTCCACCTTCAAGGAGGAGCTGCAAACCTAAAGTCCATCTCATTTTCAGTGAAACTGCTTCTCCATTTATTTTAATGAGAATTTATTTGCAAAAAAGTCTAAATTTATGAAACATTTTCATTTGATTGTCCTTTTCTTACCTCCTTCAGTGCATTATCCAAAGCAAGCATCTTACAAAGCCAAGGGCAATCAGAAACACTTATATCAATGCTGTCATCAATTTATACCCATTTTGTAGTTCTACTTCTGAAAGTCAAAAAATGACTGCAGGAACAAAACTTTTCCCTTTTCTCTGGTTGGCTTATAAATCGCTTACAGAACACTCACTGAAACGAAAATAATTCGCTTGTTGTTTTTTTAAGAAATCTGACCTTTAATAACATAGATAATTGCCGAAGTCCTTTTCATTCTGTCAAATGTTGTAGATTTTCTGAATTTAGTGTCTTTAAAAAAAAAAGAAACAACTTACAGGTTGTCTTTTTGGCAGTACTGGTAGAGGTGCTGGTGAAGGTGGAGGAATGGCACGTGGCTTGGGTACAGTCAAATTAAATTCCTTTGGCTGAGTGACTCTCGAAGTCTTGACAGTGGTGGTACGATTACTTAATTTATCTGTGAGCTTTTCAATCAGCTGCTGCACTTTTGGCTGCCACCTTCAAATAAACCCAGATTTTTCAATTTGATTTTGTTTTTCTCTTTCATACAAACTTACAAACAGTATATGAGGTTGGCATTGGTGCAAATTCTGTAATGCTTTCTGCCATTCAAATTTTAAAAATTTGAATGACCTATGAATCTGTACTCAAGATTTAGCTAGACTGTGTTATTTCACCTCTTGATAGATGCTATCCACCCAGATTACTAGTGGTGAAATAGCCACAGTTTTTATGGAATAAGCAACTATCTGGCCAGTTGGTTTTGTGGCAGGACCAGATTAGGAGTCAGAAAAGCAGCTGTCACAGGCTAATTACACACTTAACATAGTTAGATAAAGAGACTATGAACAGTGTTGCCACAGGTACCAACAGAGCACATGCAGATCAATCTTAAAGCACAGGCAGTTCTAATAGAAAAAACAAAAAGATCCAGGGAGTTGGATGAATTATCAAATGAACCCTCAGTGAGCCCTGGGGGCAGCCAGGAGATTTTGATTTTTGTAGCTTTGGGCTTGTATCAAGGTTCAGACTTCTTCTAAGGATTGACAGGAAGATGCAGATTAAAGGTAAAACACAAACAGGGTATCACAGTCCAATGACAGTGACAGCTTCATGCCAGTTATTCTTCCTCTATATAAATTATATCCTTATATATTACACATGCAGTGGAGCTTCCCCAGAACTTAAAAAGGAGATGACAATGCAAACTTACAGTAAGTTGTTTATATGACTGTTACCTTAGGTAGTACTGTCATTACAGGGTGAGGCTTGCAAGTAACTTATGCAAGTAATGAAGCTCCACTAAAATAAATAAGACTCTTTATATTAACCTCACTGATATTAGGAAGAGGAACACAAAGACACATTTAAAAGAATTTTAGCTACTCAACTGACTAAATTCATCACTGCATCCTCAGACCCCTGAAGGATGTTTCAAACCCAGTAACCCAATTTGGTCTTTAACATTCTTGTATAACTTACATTTGCCACTTCCAGGCAAAACATGGGTTCATTACACTGAGTGTAACTGACTGTGAAGGACAGCTCCAGTAAACTTGGTGCTAATGAAACAAGCAGTGGCTTGAGCCTCAGCCTGCATGAATGTGTATGTGCAAGAACTGGGTGGGTATGGATGAATATCACCATATCTCTCTATCTGTAGTTTTATACTATTCTAAGCATTTGTTATAACTAGAATCACTTCAATTGAACATTTTGAGTCAAATTCTGACTTCAGATATATCCCTGTGGTCCCTGTAGGACTCAGTGGAATTTAGAGCAGTGCAAGCCAAATCAATGCCATATATTTGCTAAAGTGCTAATAAACTACACAATGTGAAAAGATTATTCTACGGACTTGAATATGACAGAACCAGATGCAAAACTCCTTTTCAGCTGATATTGTTTGTGGCATGTTTTTGTCTAACATTGTTTGCCATCATCTGGATGAATCTATACTGCACTGAGAAGGATGTGTGACTGCAGCCACATTGGTGTAAGTTATCTGTTCTGGGTAAAAATGAGAGAAAAAAGTGACCCAGTATGCTGCAGAGGTACTATTTCTCCACATGAAAATGTTCCAGTTTGGCAAGGGTACAGTTGCTACCATATCACCACCTAACCAATGAGCTGATGCACCTCAGAGCATTTAAGCTGTTAAATGGTGCTGCAACTGTGTAAATAAATAATAACTTTAAAAGACTTGCTTATATGCTTATCTAATTTGCTCAGAAGGGATTTTATGACCATCAGTATAAACAAGTCTGTGCATGAAGCCAAAATCAGGGAAGTCAAACATTTTTTCAAATACTTAATGTCATACAGATGTTGAAGTGACTGATGAGGCATGACTCTAAGATAATTTGAACCTTCTATTTTACTTTTTTTCAGAGTATGATATTTTATCTATTCAGGGGCATCAGGGAGCAAATGTAGAACAGCTGTGAAAGGACTTTGGTGAGAACCTTGCCTCTGGGTAAGTAAAACACAAAAGGGTTCTGAGTGACTTCAATAGGAGAAACACTTTTACAGAAATGTGAGCTTCCAGGGGAAGCTTTCCCCAGCTTTTAAACTTTGAGGTGGCCAGAGGCTACTTAAATACTACTTACCTTAGCAGTGGATCAATCCAGTTCTCTTTTACATACACTGAATCATAGAAGTGACTCCATTCATCTTTTATCCATGTGTTCAGATACAACTCATTGAAGAAGAATCTAAGAAACTAATAATAAGTGGTTTATTTTAAATATGAATGTTGAAGACATGGTGTATGTAAGACTACAAAAAGATAGCTGCTTTTACTACAAACACTGCTGAAGAATTTGCTTGTATTTGACCTTGTAATTACAAACAGAGATGCTTGGTATGTTTAGGTACTTATTAGCTGGTGGACAGACACATGTCTTTCAACTCTATTTTGTGAAACACTAATTTTTTTTGGTGGCAAAACAAAACAAAACAAAACAACCCCAAAACCACCACCACCAACAACAACAACAGAAAAAAAACAACACCAAGAAACAACAACAACAAAAAAAACCCTAGGGTGTACAACATAGAGATGTATTGATTCATCTTAATTTGCTCCAAACATTGTGAAACAATGGTTTCATTCAAAATTAATTACTACTGGAATACACTGATTTTAGTATAATTTTACACTAGAGTTTCAGAGTCTAATATACCCAAGGTGCACTTCTGATTATCTATAACTGGAAGATCCATGAAGCCTAGAAATATGTCAGGCCTGGCACTGCACCTGAATGATTTAAATTCTTTTCAGTTCCCTGGGAACTGGGCAGAGAGAATTGCTGTAAACTATAGTAAATGCTATATAATGTGGCTTTTTCTTTTATTGAAATATAATTAATTGGCATATTTCCATTAAAAAAAAGACTGAAATTTGGCACACTTATACATTGTAGGGGTCTACATGCTGGAGAAATAACAACTAACATTTGAACTTTTGTTTGCCACTCCAGTTCACCAGAAGGTCAAAAGCCTTTCTTTAAATCTTGAAGTATTCAAATGGCCTTTTGAAACACTCTTGAAAAATGGCACTCAGATTCAGCCTGCATCATTTACAGCAATATAAATTCCAAACTTGAACCTTAGCTCTTCCATTAAAATTACTGGAAGTGGAAGTACAAGTATGACGCGGAAATAATCACAGTGAAAGCAAAAAGGCCCAGTAAATAATTTTGACATTATGAGACATACTGGGAAGCAGTGCACTGTCACTTTGAGAAGTTTCAAATGGAGACTTGCAGAGTTTATTAGATTAGACTTGGCATCAGCCCCATCTTGTTTTACACAGAGCCATAGAGTTCTTTGTATTCAGTTTTTAGTTCTGCAGAACTATCAAGGAGCTTCTTAATTCAAATGTGGTGCCAGGCCCAAGGTGCCTCAGAACTTTGTGAATAATTCAGCTTCAAACAATTCTGATTTGACTCAAGGTGTTTGCTGCAGATGTTCAACAGATTTAGAAAATCTGCTACTTGAAATCCATAGTCTTGATGTGACCATTTCCAAGGAATTAAACTTTAAATTTAGCTGTATTTTAATATATTGTGCTTTTTGCAGTCAAAAGACTGATCAGCACTGCAGGACTAAATGAATATTACCCCCTTGGACCCATTCTTGTCTAGAAACTACTGCTGCAACTTAAATTTGCAGGTGTCAGCTTATCAACACACCATCCAAAAGAAGTTCTTTCATCCCTAAAAGCTTGATTATAAACTAAGTGTTGAATTGTGAAGAAGTTGGGGTTTTTGATGCTTCCAGATTCCATGGTGTTTGATAAGCATGTGGTGAGGGATGCATTTCATCCTTCTGGTCTAGAAAGTCATTCATTGTCCTTAGAGAGGATCTTCCACTGTAGCACGTGCATATTGGATTAAATTTGTCACCTAACAGTAATTTGTACTTCTGCAATGTGTAAATACAATGTCAAAAGTCTAGACTGAAATCGTACCTTCTACCAGAACGGATGCACGGTGTAGACACTATTTCTTCCAGTTATTGTCACAAAATTTTACATTCAGTTATCCCAGCAGTCGTTGTGATTACAGTGAACATATCCCCTACCACAGCACTCATCTTATGGGAAACCCTGACTATACATGAAGTTTATGAAAACCCATGTAGACAAGTGTGTATACAGGGATTATAATACAGTATTGACCATGAGCTGATACACTTAAAATAAGACAGACCCTGAGGTTTGAGCTGGTAAACCTGGATGGTTTAAAAACCTGAATGGTTTAAAAACCTGGTTTTACCCACCATCCACCATAAGGCTGATCATGTCCTGCTATTCCTACCTCATCTTAAATTCTATTACAATGCCCAGTTCTTATGTAGTGATATTCTTTTGATGATCTCAGAAGTTCTTTAGAACTGCTTTTAAAAGCAATCAGAACATGAAACAGAAAAAACAGGTTCTTAACTGCTAGAAAGAAAAAACTATATATTTTGTATTTTTAGAAGACAATTCAGAAATTACAAAGCTGTTTACTTCAACTTTTTATTTCAACAGTGTATTTTCTCCAACACACAAGCCCTTAAATCTTAAAATAAATATAGAAGAATAGCCTGTAGAATAATAGAATGCAGAAACAGATTTGAGCCAGATTATCCTTTCTTAAAAGGATAATCACACTAAAGTTACAAGAATGGGTTTTATCCTATGGTTCTGTAATTATATCACTAAATTATATCCATAAAAAAATGTGCATATATTCTTAATATTACAGAATGAGATGAAGCAGATAAACATGTGTCAGGTAGCATTGTTATTCTGCCTAAATGAAAATATTTGGATTTCATCATACAGGTCTTTAAGAGAAACATTTAAACCTCCCATAGGTCAACGTCATTCACCTGAGGACTATTCATTTGAGTGAGGTTTCTCTGCATGATGAAGAAAATTCCAATCAGCCTGCGATGTGCTAAATTTATTTTTTTATTAATCTGTCCAAGGTAAATATATGTGAATATTTTTAAAGTATCTTAACAGACACAGTAGTCATCAGGCAAAATCTAGAGGTCAGCATCCTCAAGGAGGATCCCAAATTTCTGATAACTTTTGTTGCTAAGGCTGCAGATCTGCCTTCTACTCTTTTGTCTCTGTTGCTGGGGGGACAAAATGCTGCTTCTAAACCCTCTGCTGCAGGTGCATTAATTTAATCTAGCATCACTTTGGAGACAAAGAAACTGTTCTAATGCAAGAGAAGAAAAACTAGGTACCATGGTGATGAGGATCTGCTAAGATATTTAAGCAAACCAAGTCCATGTTGTGCACCTGCTACAATGATAGCACAACATTGGAATATGCAGCACTTCCCTATCAGAAAAGAGTTATTCCAGACAAAGAAGGAGACATTATCTAAACCAGAACATCAGGGCACTGATGCTTAAGCCACATAAAGCTAGATGAATGGAATCAACAAGAGGTAATTGGCATGATGTGGGAAAATTGTGTTGCTAGCTGAATGAGCTCAAGATGCATCCAATCCAGTAGCTCGTGTCTAAGATGTTTACCAAAGAAGGGGCTGGGAGAGCATTTTAGACAGAGTGATTTGTCTGTCTACCAGATTATGATAATTCTTCCAGCCACTCCTCTGTTCTTTCTAACTGCTAATGAAATATATAATTTTTGTCTCTGAATGGAATTAATAATAAGCATTCCATAGTAAGTCCATCTAAAACCAGACAACTTAACCTACTCTGTCCCTACATATTGCAAAGCAACTCTACTCATTAAAGAGACACTGGCATCCACATGAACATTCAAAGTAATCACTATAAGGATAAACTTTAGCCTTTTGAGTATTAATTATTAAAATTTGTCTATCTCTTTAATTCCATCTTTGTAATTCAAACAGCGTGTTTGGAGTATGCTTTGAATTGAAACATCTGGATAATCAAAGGTTACAAATGCTGTGTCACCAGTGATTTAATTTTTAGCCCATTTTCCTGAGAAAACAGGGCTTATGAGAAAGCATTGCTGCTCAGTTTATCCCTCTGCTCCTCTGTACAACATAGCTTTTAAAATAATTAGCACTTTCATTTTGAAAGAGAAGAAGAAGAAAATTATATTTCTACGCTTACAATGAAAAATAGCTAACAAATAGTGGAGCAAACCCCAAATTCATTACTCCAGAAAAGGATAGGGAAGCAGAATTTTGTTGCCCCACTTCTTATTTGGCAGCAGTGGTTTGGTCAGTTTTATGTTGTACTGGGGCAATTGGTACATGCATAGCTCCAAGCCAGAACGTGTTTTTTTGGAAAGGAGAAAAAGTGATGGAAGCACCATAGGCTTGATAATGAAAGTGGCAGTGGATTGTTCAGGGGAAAGAAGAACACTGAACATCAGAACTGCAAGTTTCAATAGATTCATTGTATATGGAAAAAACCTCTCCTGTCTAAAGTCAAAGAAAGAATGTGAGCAGAGGCAATAATGAGTGTGCAACTTAAAGGGACAATTGTAAATGACATAAACTGTAAATTATGTGATTATTTGACCTTCTCAGATTATATAAAATACACTTTAAATTGATCTTTGACTGAATATAAGAATCACCCTGTAAGTAAGGAAATTGAAGGGTTTTTTGATAACAAAATACTAATTTAATTTCTGAATTTTAACAGAAAATAACAGTAATTTCTCCATTTAATTTATTCTCAAAGTTGAGAAAAGTCATCTGATTAATCAAACACAATGAACAGATAATTTTTTTAAAATGTTTTGTACCTGTTGCATTTTTGCAGTGTCCAAGGATTTCACAATTCTGCTGAAGTGCTGAAGACCCATCTCTTCTAGTTGAAAAGTAGCTAGATAACAGATAACTATCAAAAGATACATACATTTAAAATCTAGCAGGTAATTCTAATAAACCTATACCCTATACTCAGCATACTCTGTGTTTTACACTGTTACCTTAATTTTAAACAGTTTTGATAGTGAATTTTTCAACATACTCTGGTTTTAATGTTTTCAGAGAGGATAGCTCTTAACTCTTCTGTTACAAATTCATAGTTTATTATACATAACATTATAGATAACAAAAAATTAAACATAAAATTTAATATTTCTAGCATTTATTTTGCTTTTTTTTCCAAGTGACCATATTGACTAAAATGTTGTAACCTTTGTTTTTATTCTGAATCAAGTTTTTAAATTGTGACATTTCAAGCCTGAATCTTGCACCCTCTATGGCAAGTACACAGTTCAATGATCTTAGAGGTCTTTTCCAATCTAAATGATTTATGATTCTATTCTATGATACAGGAAGAGGCACAGCCAGTGCTGTGAAATTTTAGTAGACCTGTAAAGTTCATAGGCTCCTGTATCAGCTTTCATTTGTCCCTACTCACTTTGATCAATCAGGCTTCACTTGCAGTGCTGTGTTTTAGCTGCCACCAAACTGTAATGGTAAACTCAGGAAATTCTGACCAATGTGCTGAAGCCAACTCAGTGTATCTTTAGGCTTCAATCTCATGTGCTTTAGTACAGCAATG
This sequence comes from Dicaeum eximium, assembly GCA_013396995.1. Classification (NCBI taxonomy): domain Eukaryota; kingdom Metazoa; phylum Chordata; class Aves; order Passeriformes; family Dicaeidae; genus Dicaeum; species Dicaeum eximium. Next base: position 127,726 of record VWZP01004370.1, on the reverse strand, counting down.
TATTTAATCAGTCTTAGCAGAATATGCATTTATCTCCTACAAGCTTTATTAAATTCAAATCTGCTCACACATAGCAACAGCCTTTATAAGCAGCTTTGATCATTTAAGTGTCAATGCAGCTTGGCAAAGGGAATCACAAGCAGCTTAAAAAAATGTAAGCCAATGACCTTAGACTCTCAACTTGTTGATAAAGGAAAATTTTCTGTTCCTACCCTCTGCCTATGATTAATGGAGGCTTTTGAGTGGACCGGTCCTGACAATCCAATTATAGCATCACTCAGCTTAAAGGTATAATTTATGTGCCCCAGACAATGAAAAACATGGCTCTGGAGAAATGGAGACAATGAAGCATTACCATTTAGAATAAACTCGATACACTAATAATGTCATCCTTGACAGTTTAGGCTCCCTTTTGTTTGTTGTTTGATTTATATTTCTGTACTTTTCCAGATTGTGACAGAGGCGACCAGAATTGTAATAAAAATTTAATAGTTTTTAAATATAAAATGTAGATATATTTATATTAGAAAAGTTTCTTTGTATTTTTCAACTATTTTGAATTAAATTGACTTTTAAATATACCCACAAAGATTCAGAACTTATCTGACTTAGAAAAAGAGTGACAGAGGTGTTTGTGATTTCAACTCATTTAGGGATGTAATAGATCAACCTCGGCATGTGTGTATTAAATATATAGCATAAAATATTTTTAAAATTAATTTTTCACGTACTTCTCAATACCTGAAATAACTTTCAGAGTAGTTACTACCCTAATTAACTGACTCATACCATCAGAAATAGTTGTATCAGAACTGATTCTAACCAAGTAAGTAATAAAATGAAAATAATTGGCCTCACTCCTGCAGACAGACAGACGTATCTTAGTTACTTATGTCATTGTGATGGCCAGTAATGAAGAAACCCACACATGGATAGAGACAATTGTGTCTGCATACTGTGAGATGTGCTGTGCTCCTCAGCACAAAGAGCTTTGTTATACATTTTTGTATCTGAATGACAGAGGTACTGGGTTGCAGAGAAGAGAATAAAGGGAAATCACAGAACAACATTTTTTAAAGGGATGGTTAAACTTCCAAGATGCTTCTTCCAGCCACTGATGCTATTTTCCTACTGCATCTTACCTTTCTTAGGTAAAATTTCAGTTAACACCTGTAAGATTTCAGACTAAATAACAATTTCGGGTTTTGGACTTCACATTCATTAGGACATTGGCCTGTACTTCATATTGCACTAGGCACAATGACAGTGCTTCCAATGTAATATAATACCAAGACATACACTAGTAAAATTATATTTTTTGAGATTTTGTGGTAAACAGATTTGGTATTGTAAAGACAACTTACCTATATAGAGATTACGCTCAGAAATTGGGCAGTATCTCCCATCCTGAACATAAAAGGCATTGACGACCACATCCAATATGGATTTATATTCTGTGCATCCTGCTAATGTATCCAATACAAACTTTTCTTCTGTCACATTAAGAGCCTATAGAGATACAAATTTAATAATGATTAATGTATTCTGGAAAGAAAATAGTTGTGTACAAAAAATACAATCATTTTGAAGTAACTGGAGAACATGAACAATGAACAGCAGTGCCTTTGGTAGGGCTGCTGCCCTTCTAATGGTATCAAATAGAGGCAGTCCTAGCAAACTAATGGCCCTTGTTAAGTAAAATGTAACTTTCTGCAATGTTAAGTGTTCATTTTACCTGCTGACATAAGCATTGAGTTAATGACCTTCATGTGTGAATGTCAGCAGTTGATGCTAAGAAAATCTGAAGTCTCTGAGCTATGAGCAATGATTAACTTAGTGAATGGTATGATAAAGTTTCAGTAAGATTTAGTTTTCCCTCAGGAAAGCTCTTCTTTGTGGGTGAAGTCTGGGCTACTTAGGGAGACTAAACTGAGGGGAGAAGCCGGACAGAGATTATGGAAAAGACTCTTAACTGCTACTGAAACCCAACTTTGGAGAACATGACTAATTTAAGCTAAACCAGTGAGTGCCAGGATTCTTTTTAATGCAGACTTTTTCTCCTGGTCACTTGTAATGTTCATGCAGTATCCCAAGAGAACAGGAGAAAAGGATGCTCACTTCCTTCTGGATCCTATCCCATAATCCCTTTAAAAAGTCTGAATGCTCCTCAGCTTTACAGAGAGTCTCAATCACAATAAATAACCTATGCAATATCTGCTTCTATATGAGATAAAGTTCTAGTATGAACCACCTTTAAACGTTGCAATAAAATCTGAGGCCCAGACCAGTTTGTTATTACATGAATTGAAAATGGCCACCTGAGCTATGACAAAATGACAATCAATAATGATCCTTCAATTTAAGGAGGTTAGACAAGAAGCCAAGAACAAAGGCTAAGTGCATCTTTTGAAAAGGTGTACTGCACATTTGATGTATGGTTCCTCCCAGAGCTCTGAGGTGTGGGAACAATTGAACTGCAATAATTTATCAGATGAGATGTTCACCTTGCCTGCTAGGCTGTCTGTTACCCTCTTGATTGCTTTATTTTCCTAATGTGATTAATTTCTAGTTTATGGGTATTATTAGAGGCTGCTGGATGGAACTCTGTGAGTTTTCTGATGTTTGACACTATACAGGGCTTTGAGATCAAGCAAATATAAGGCAAAACTTTAAAATTACCATTCCAGTATTTAAATGTAAAAAAATTATGCAGAAGAATTCAAAGTGTATTTTCTCAGGTTGTCATTCAGAGCAAGCATAAATTTTTTTTCACTACTGCTCAAACCCCACATTTCATTCCTTTTAATTTGTGCATCAGCACCAGGAAAAATGAGGAAAGAGACTGAAAAAATCTTAAAATATATATTAAAAAAAAAAAGGAAATAATTGACTCCATCTTGCTAAGCACTAAGGATTCTTGTGAGGCACACAGTTCATTCCAAATACAGCTTTTATGGATGAAGATTTATGTAAGTTCTTTCATAAAACTAACAAAGAAAACACATGAATCTAAGCCCCCAATAAACCATAAAAATATATACATACAGACACACACACACACACACACACATATATAATATTTGATATGAGATCTCTAAGAATTTACTAGAAAAGGCAAAAGCAAACCTAAGCAAACCTAAATACCTGAATGGCAAAGTCAGAGGGGATGTAGTTCCAGTGAAAGCAGGATTGTGACATTTTGAATCTAAAACAATTGCTCCCCTTGAGCAAATTGTGTTATTTATGAAGAAACTGCAGAAAATAGTGGCTCTGTTAATAAAGTCCATCTTAAAACTGGTCAAGCCTGTTGGAAACAAGCCTAACAGAAACTCTCTGAGCTATCTCTGCTAGAAAGGTAAAATTTCAGTTGTTTTCAAGATTTTTATTAGATTAGAATCTTTGCATTCATGTTCTGTGTAATTTGATATGAATCACTATGGCAAACCTGTGCTTTTCAAATGTACTTTGCAGAGGTGGCCAAAAGTAGACAAACAGGTAATGAGAGGACACCACTTGTGCCAAAATCATCTCCTATACAGTGGAGACTGCAGCATAAAAATGCAATTGCCTGTCTACATTTACTCTACTTTTACTGCTCTAAGTTAACAACTCAGTCAGAAGTGTTAGGATGAACAGAGAAGTTGTTACTCTTGCTTACACCTTGACCAAGAATGTACATAACCACTATATGGCCCTGAGACAAGCAACAGGGTGACAGGAAGAGCAGCCTGGGGACAGCTGTGCCCCACAACATCAGTACTGGGCAATTCTGGGGATCACAGAACAAAATGTCTTGTCATGAAATATAATCAGTTGAATCTGCTTTTAGCCACAGAAGGCACTAAATGTTCTGTTTCTATGTGTAAAAATTGAGAATAGTTGAGCAGCCTGCAGCTGTGTCACCTAAGGAAGTGAGCTCATCACTACTCAAACAACTAAACATGACTGGGCAGGAGGAGTACTTGGATAGGGAATCCCAAAGGTGAGCCAGTTGTTGGTTAAGCCTTGCAGATAATCTAGTCAATCAAAACCTGAGCCAGTGCTTTAAGCCAGCTAGGATACTCTCTCAATAGAAAGTGCATTGTGTCCTCTACAAATTTCATCAATGATATTTACAGTTTATCTGTGTATCTGAAATAATAATGGTTTTAGGAAAGTAATGTGCTGGGTAGGTGTAATTTCTAGCACTAATTCCTAAATGCATTATTTCTGTGGGGCTTTGTGCTGTGCTTTATGTCAGTGGGATTTATTTCAGAGTGGGTTAAGTGATCCTGAAATGGTACAGTATGACAGACTGTATGTTTATAGCACCTTTTGTATGAGGTTTTCAAAACACTTTACTAGCATTAATTGTATTTAATGAGATTGCTTTTGGTTAATATCATTTTGTACATGCAGGAACTATGGCATGGAACAGGTAAGAGATTTGTCCCAAGCAACATACTGAGTCATTTGTGCCAACAAGAATTAATAAATGCTAATTTGTGAGCATTTATTCTGTCCATCAGAGCAACTTTTTACCTTTTTAAGTACACTTTAATCACATATTTCTCTGAAACAACTAGCAGTTAGCTCAGTTTGCAAGTATGTCTGAGCCTTTCAGCATAAGGATGCCAGATAATTTACAGGTGAAAGTAACACATGCAGTGATCATCTTCTGTTCATTGAACATTAAAAATATTAGAAGACAAAACAGATCTTGAACAAATACAAACATCTGACAGTATTCTCTCTATGGCATTGAATTTCAGCTTTTTCTGATTACTAAGGGTTTAAGTTGTAAAAAACCCCTGATTCTGTCTGAATTTATCCTGAATGATCCTGGGAAAAAAATGTGATTCTTGTCTAATTATGTGCTGATTGGTGTTACCTCCCTGTTTTGGGAAAACCGTAATAGCTGTAGCCTGCTTCCATGGATGCATATTTCCTGCTCTCTGACACACAGCTGTAGCTGACAATCAGTCAAGTTTCCTCAAGGAGTGAAGAGACTGGGTAAAAATGGCTTTGAACACAACTTCCAGCATGGTTAGTACAAGAAATAGCATGAATTAAAGGGAGAAATATCTGCAAAAGGGAAGCTTTTCCACCATGGGCTGGTTTCCACCATCATAATAAGGCTGGTTACAGTGGGACCAGTTTGAAGGGGCCAGAGAAATTAGAAAAAGAGAGAAAGAAATATTTTCTTCGGAGAGAAAAAAAAATTTCTCTGGAGAGAAAAAAGGAAAGAAATATCAGCCATGCTCTGTTTTGAGACTTCTCAGGCTAAGGATATAATTTAGATGAAACAAACATTTTAGAGAGAAGATAATATTTGATGAAAAGATAAAATAGCTTTCACCTCCTGAGAGAACTGTGCAGTAGTATGTAGTGAACTTGTCTTCTAGGAGGAACGTGCACATTTTGCAGATACAGTCTGATTAGTTTAGAGTGCATCAGTTATCAGTGCTAGTCCTCTCCAAGGGTCTAATCAAAATGCTGTGAAAATGGAAGAAAATATTCCTACTGACGTCACCAGGGTTTGAATCATCACCAGAATTCAGTCTTCTTTCTCTCTGAAGTCAGTGGGAAAAACCCCTGGGATCTTTGGATACAAGTAGGAAAATATCCTGCTTCACAATCTGTGTTGCAGTTAGAAGCTAGCATTTCTCATCTAGAGCAGACAGTGCTGACCAGTGCTGTATTAAGAGGTACAGTGAACATTACTTTCCCTTGTACTTAGTATTAAATCCCAGAAAACTGCAGAAAAATTAGATTCCATCATTTCCTTAGAAAGATCCTAATCTGCATTTATGTCAGTCACTAAAAATACAAATTAGACTTCTATAATTTAGTAGGATTTTTTTTCACCAAATCCATCATTCTTGCATTACATTGTCTTCATATTTAAATCTATGACTTTTGACATTTGAGGATTTTACTCCCAATTGAGTAAAATCAGTTGAGTGGGCATGTGTGAGACACAGCTGAACCATCACAAATGAGAACTATGAAGAGTTGTGCCAAATCACACCATGTTCTTGTGAAATGGGAAGCTCATAAACAGGCTTATCTTGCTATCAGCATGAGAGGGATAAAGGAGCAGAACAGTGAATTTGGGGTGGCAGTTCTGGTTTTACAGAAATAAGCTTTTCTGTATCTAGGATGTATGTAGGAAGGTCAATATGATGGGTCTGATCCTGCAACTCTGATTGAAGCTGATAATTCCACTGAAAATAAAGTGAGTTATTTGCACAGAGAAAGGCACAAACATGGCATGGTAACTCCTGTGTTAAAATCTGTCTCTTGTTATCATAGCCAAAGCTTGATTCTAAGTCACAAGGAAGAACAATACTTGAGATGCTTCAGTTTGGTACAAAATTTAATCTTTTTTCAAAGGGAACAGATGCAGTCCATTTCTAGAAAAGGTCTGATGAAATGATATCCTTATGTACAACATGCACTGGATGAAAGATCACCTTTGGATATGGATCATTTTTGTTAGATTTAAGTGAAGAATGCTTAATAAAAGAAGGGGGTTTAGTGCACAGGAATGAAAATATTATCTGAATGGCATCAGCCTGATAAGAGGAGTAAAAAGCATTTAGGAATATGCACAAGGAGAAGTAATCTGGCCATTCAAATGAAGAACAACAGGAACAGATGTAAATTTGAATGTGATATATAATAATTTAAAGATCTGAGACAGACTTAGGAATTACTTTAAGTTCATGTGTTATTCAGGATAATTCAAACTGAATTCTGTTTTAATAGCAACATGGTCACAATATTGAAGCAAAAACATTTAATTGGACTTATTTGTTCTTAGGAGGTTTGAGGGAATAATATGATTCTTTGTGATTGAAGGTGAGGGTTTGTTTGTTGCAATTAGGAATCATCCATCATATTTCTAATGAATCTGTGGTTTTATTGAAAATATTTGCAGTGAAAAGTCCAATATTATGTCATAAACATTGCAAATTACAGTACAATAAACATGAAGACTGTAAATAACTAAATTACAACTCAAAGTTCATGGAAGAACATAAAGTCTGATCACTCACTGCGAACAATAAACAGAAATTCCTTTTATGATGTAAAGTTTACACGTAGCAGAAATAAAATATATGGACTTTAACACCTCTAGACTGATTTTGATCATAACATTCTATAATTAGAGGAAACTGTTTTATTAATCTCCCACTATTTAATAATTAAAAATCCTTCCATACTTTATCTCTTTTTCTCTAGAACAAGAAGCTCATAATCAGTGAGTTTTCCTAACTTCATTTTTATACAGAACTAGAAGTTGGAAGATAGGAGCTGAGATTTGAATGTGTCTTTCTTGCTTCCTGAGTGGCCTTGTAGAGATCATGTTCTCTCTTGACACCTTGGTTTTAAACACTGACAGCTACTGGCACTCAGCAATTTGTTTATACATTTCCATCACACCAAAAGAACATTCTATCTTTATACATACAGTGGTTCAGACAGACCTGAACTACTGTCCCAGAAACAGTTTACCTTTCTTTAACCTCACTTTCTCTTTTTTTGGCACTAATTTTCCTATCTGTATATTGCAACACTGAGTGGCTGCAAAGTGCAATGAGTGAAAAATGTATCCCAGTGCTTATCTGATGTGGCATCTTCTTGATCTACCTCAATTACAAAAATGCAGGGAAAGATGGGTGCTTTTTCAAAGCAGCACACAGGGATTAGGTGTGCAGCCAGTAAATGGGCTGTGTAAAGCTAAATCCCACATACAGCTAGGAAAAACATACCTCTGGAGAGCAGAATCCAATGCCATCATTTCCCACAAATAAACTACTTTTCTCATGTACAGGGTAGTGCTTCTGACTTTGGGCAGCCCCTCTGCAATATACTTGGAAGCAGACTGTACAGTCAAATGTTTTCCAAAGGGATTTCTGTCTCAAAGCTTGAAACAAGATTTCCTACACTGAGAGATTATGCTCAGGTGGAACATTGACACTTGAATAAAATTATAAAGATGCATTAAGAAGTTAAAATAATAATAATCAAGAGGTTGAGTCTGCTTCTGCTGAAGTTAAAGGATAATCTCCCATGTTCTTTGAGAGGAACAAATTGAGAGAAGCTAACATGGCTTTATACATGTAAATTATTTTTGACAGGAAGTTGCCAATTTTTCAGGATTTTACCTATGTGGAAATATTAAGTAGTTTCCAACCAAATGCAGGGAAACAGCTGGGGATGTATTTTCAAAGTGGCACACAGGGGTCTGCAGTGCCTTACAATTTTTGGCCTTTTGGTTTTCTTATGAAAATCCATGCACATTTTGCCAACTGAAAAATAGCCATTTGCATGTGTTCTGTGTGAATTTAAACTGTAGCAGTGAACTCCTGTGAAGATTCTGTGTGCCCTTACCACAACCAGTCCAGGGCAGAGCTTTTGTTACAACACAGGGTGAGCCTGGGACAAGCCATGCTGGGTCACTCTGGGAGCTCAAACTGAGAGAAGAGAGCCTGTCTCACCTATCTTCTCTGGGGCATCTGCCTCCTGTGGGCTTCACTTTGAAAAGAGAGAGAGATTTCTCATTTGATTTAGGTACAGTAGAAATTGGAACTGAATGTGCAAGAACTTTGAGGTGAGCAGGCCTTGCTGCACAGGGACAATAGTACTGGAATCAACCACTTGAAGAGATGGAACTGGGACAGGTTAAATAAAGAGACCTGGGCAAGTAAACTTGAGGGCAAGAGAAAGGACAGGGATAGAAACATGATGGAGCATAGAACAGAGCTCAGTTTATCTTTCTCTGCCATCCACTCAATATTTGGCTAGCAGAGTATTCCAAACCTCTACAGTACAGCCATTGTGCACTGTCAAAATAGAAACATTTTTACACAGTTTTTATGAAAGACCAAATACAATATTTCACATAATCATGTATTTTGACCTTTGTTTTAATTATTTACATAACCTTATGTGCATCTAGAAATTAAAAATAAAATCTTGCTGAAGATTGACTATGCTCTGAACTGTTGTCACCTTTGCAGCAGCAGAGTGAAACCAAAAGAAACCTGTTGGACTTTGATCAGAATATTCAACAATGACTGATTGTATACTTAGTAAAAGATACAATATGGGAATCTATGAATTCCTTCTTGCTATAATTTGCAAAGCAAATATATTTTCAACCTGATGGCTTCAACACGATTTATTTCTTACCTCTTTACATTCATATTGTAAAGACCTTCATTTTAAAATATAATTGTTTGCCCACTTTCACTTCTTTTCCTGTGCCTCAGTTCACCAGCTATTTTTATTGCTTAATTTACAAGGATTCCCACAAGAATTGTCTCATGCCACTGGTATATGGTTGACAGGGATATTTGGATCAAGACAGATTGTGCCTTCCAGACTCCCTCCTGTAGCACTGCATCCAACTTCCTTTCATAACATATTCCCATTTATCATGTACACAAATAAAAGAGTCAGTCTTCAGTCTAGGATGCTGGACTCTCTCTGTGACATTTCCTTCTCGTTGTTATCAGTTTAATTTCAACAGTGCAAAGACAAAGCTTCAGCACTCTCATGATACTTCTTTCCTCACTTATTGGTTCTATTGCCACCCTGGCTGTCAGTCAAACCCATAACTCCAGAGGTCATTTTTCATGCAGATTACTCCCCAGGATATCATCAACAGTTTATGTGCACATCTTCTTCACTCTTTTTGAACAATAAGTTTCAAATAGTATATTCCTATCACTTCCTAGCTAAAAATCTAAGGTAGTGTCTCAGAATTTTCTATTTTATTGAAGTAAGTGTCTCTTTTGTGGGTTTAACCAACCCCATCTTAGTAAACCAACCATCTGGAATGCTACTGTTCAGTTCATCCTGCTAGTCCATTGATTTGACCCACTTACTCCACCTACCATCTCACAGTTGATTCTAGCACATAAAACTAAAGCTGCCTGTCAAGATGCTTCACAACTCAGTTCCATTCTGCATTTCATTTCTTACTCTTTACCGATATCTTCCCCATTTCTGATCAGCCAAGGATGCCTATCTCTTCATTTCCTTTATTAGATTTCCAAAGAAGTAATTTTGTTTCATTTCAATCAGTTCCTACATATACTTATATTGCTCTTAAAATCTACTTTATTCTGATGGAGGTTTTGCTCTGCAATATGTCCTTGGCTCCTGGCAGTTCAGGTGACAATGTGTGGCTGTCAGAGGTACTTATTTTGAGGATCTGGCACTTGACAAGACTGGCATCACAGTGGCTCCTGCAGCCCCTGCCAGTGGGGTGCTGAACTCACTTGAACATGTTCTGGAATGACCTGTGTGTACTGTGTTTTTATTTTGAGGGACATAATCTAGCCAAAAATTGTTGGTTTCACCAGGAACATCCCCAGACAGGTGAACAATAGGTTAAGGAGGATATTTTATGGAAGCCATCAACAAGTTATCAAAGAACTAAACAAGAAACCTCAGATATCACATTAGAAGACATAAAGACTCTAAACCATCTAAATACAATAAAGATATACATTATTAATGAAACAGACAGTGTTAACATCTGAATGCACTGCAAGGGGATGGAAAACTATTAAAAGATTTTAAAAGAACAGAAGACTTGTAGAGAAGTCAAGTGTCATATACTGCACACCTAAGTCAACATATAAATAAATCTAGAGCTGTGTTTTGTAATTACTTAGATTTGGTCTCTTGGAATCTGACTCTCCTGTTTTTTTCTGGTTAGTAGACAACATGAGGTTTGCTATTTGTCATGTTGCTGGCATGAGACCAACAGGTATGAATCTAGTCTGATTAAGAGCCAGGCTGTTAATCAGGATACAAACTGAAGGCAGTTTCTGCATGGGTTAGTTAATATTGGCTAATTGGTAAGCTACCAAGCCTGCAAATCATGTGTACAAATATGCTACATTATTTTTAGGATCATATGCTTCTTATGAAACAGAAAAGAGAGAAGTAAGTGAATTTTTCATTATGAATTTTAATCACCCGTTTGGTACTGAAACAAAGCTGAATTTTATATAAACACAGGTCTTGCTTTCTACTTTCTTTGATAAATCCTATGTCGTAAGTGACCTGAAACTATCCCAGAGAAAGATTTTGGCCTTACCTTTGGCCTCAGCTATTCTCCCTCTTCTTCCCCTTCTGAAAGGGTTTATTATAAAACTTTAGATTCATATTTCTCTAATGTAGTTACTGCTTCTTTTGTCTTTTCATCACCTTTCCTGGGCTGTGAAGAACAATGATCTGAAGACTCTCTTTATAAGCATTTATTTTGGCAGCAGTGGTAACTGAATTTACCTGCTCTCTGCCCAGTGAGAAATGATTATTTTGAAAACAGATCAGTTCCCTGATGTAATTCAGAACAGAAATCACAGAGTTATGCCAGTACTACAAGGCAGGAGGGCAGGGTAAGAAAGAAGGGCCCTGAGTGGCAACTCTTTGAGAAGGCAAGCACCCAAGGAATGGGTGTGAAGGCACTGCTCAGCCCCTGGCTTTCTTATCACACCTCCACGGGTTTATATTCTTTTAATCATTTGTACTTATGCAAAATCAATGCAAAAGACTATCTGACTGGAATAGCAGTGGTTTATACCTTATTGTCAGATGGGGAAAGGAGCACTGGAGCCACATGGCAGTGTGGAACCAGGACTCCAACAATGCCATTGATAACACAGACACAGACAATAGCTACCTGTAACAGGGCACACACAGACAAGAGCAGTCTAAACAACATTACTGTCTTCCCTTGGTGGTTTGCTAAAACTGAGTCAATCCACCAGCTGCCTCAGCACAAGTCAGGCTGGCACTAAGGACAAAGAGATGGGAAGAGGTGACACACTATGGTCAGGAAAGGATGGGAACTGCTTCAGCCAGAACAGATACAAATGGGAAAATCATGGTCTGGTTACTTGCAGTATTAAATTAGAATCTGCTGGCTGATTTATTGTCACTGTCCTTCTATCCCACTGTTCTGGTGATCACTTATGTCCTCAAAGCAAGAATACCAGATCCTGTGACTTAGCTTCTGAACTGCATTTGTACATACAAATCGGTGGTGCTGTCAGAAACTTCTACTTGGAAGGAAGAAATGAGTAAGAATCTACAAAACAGCTTAGTCCAAAGCAGAACAGAAGTTTTCCCTATCACTATCTCATCAATTTTAGAAGGTTGTTGCCTTTTTTTTTCCTTTTTCTTCCTCTTGTTGCTGTCCAAGCAGTTTTTCAGCCCCTCTGATCTTTACTACCTTGGTTTCTGGTGTGATAACCATAAGAAATTTGGACTTTACTCATGAACGAAAAATATCACTGTAAGGGAAATCAATGAAAGTTACAACAACATTTAGAAAACAGATACCTTTGCATTTAAAATCACAAAGTAAACTGTAAAAGAGGAACCAAAACTTAATATACCTGCAACATCATAGCTGATTCATCCAAGAAATCCTCCACGCTCTGATTTTCAGGGTTAAACTTGTTAAGCTGTTGCACTATTAGTGAAATAAGTTCTCTGTAGTTGACCATCCTCACCATGGAGAATCCTATAAATACAGAAAATCATTACTTTTTCTGCTTCCTTCAGTTCTGGTATAATGCATGGTGATAGGCTCATACAGAACTTACACTGCAGTAATGTAGAAGAGAACATTTAGGTCAAGCTTTCAAAATCACAGTTACTCAGAACAACTGATAGGAGAAATGAAAATACAGTACAAACATCAAGAAAATAGAAGACAAAATTACATATTGTAAATATCTCAAAACATCTTAAGGATAAATGGTTAGTGCACCAGTTTTTTTGACAAAATACAATTAAAGATAATATAGAAAAAAGCACGGATTTTTGCCTGTGTGCATACAGGTCCTATTTAACACGCTGTTCTTCCCCGTGAAATGCATCAGAAAGCAAAATTTTAGTCTTAAATGTCATCACACATTGCTGTCAACAGCCTGTTTTTCAAAAGCAACAAAAGAACAAGAACAGAGAGGAATTATAAGGAAGCAGTGACTGTTGGTCAGCAGGCTGGGCCATCATCACAGCATTTCAGTGCTCTGGGCCACTGCCAAGGCTTCTGAAGGCACAGCAGTTGAGTATTTATGTTTGATGCTTTGCTTGTGAAATGACTTGATTTTGTCTATCTCAAATGAAGCCTTACCCATATGTCTGAGAATGTGTAGGACTTGTTACCTCGATTTTCATGTTCAGATGACAAGAACTATCATGCATTTGTTCCTACACACACACGTTGTTGTGTATGAAAGACCAATGACACCAATCATGAGGCCTGAAAGTCATTAATCTGGTTTAGCAATGGGAAAAAAATGAGCATAAAAGTAACTTCCCATGGTGAAAATAAAAATGTAATTTTAAAAATAGTTGTATATATCATCATGTTTTGATGTCAGAAATGAATGCCTGATCCAGATGATTCATTCCCACTGTGGTAAACATAATTAATTTCTCGCTTTTAAATATTATGATAACATTTCCAGACACAGTGGTATTGTGCTCTGCCTTTCAGCACCATCTTACACAGTAATTGCCTAAATAGCACTTCTCATTACTAATCTCAAAGAACTGAAAAAAGAGTTTGTCTGTGATTTTGTTCAATATAGCCATTTAGGTACCTCTTATGATCAAGACAAAATGTCCAAATAAAAAGTCCAACAAACCAGGGTTGGATCATGACAAGGGACGGCAAATACAGAAAGAGGCACCACTGTGCAAGGCAATCACTGTTACTCCACTCCTCTGAGAATCATTTGTTTCTCAGGTAAGAACCTGCCAAGGTTCTTAACTCACAAGGGATTTTGGGTAAGTGAGAGAGAAATATCTCTGTACTTCAGACTGAATCATAATTCAGGCTCCAACTGCTCTACCAGTAACAAATGCTTTTTCTTCTGGCATACCAGTAAGAAATTTGAGCTCTCATGCTCTGATATCCAGGCCTCCCCCCAAATAACAATCATTAAACCCAAAAACTGGAATGTGAAAAACTAAGATGTGTAGTAAATGCCTTCAGATCTCTGAACATACAGGGTTCTTAACAGAAAGAACTCCACTTGTAAATAAAGAAGCTGCTATTATTATTGTCAATGTTTTAAAACATACACATCAGGAATAAAATGCTTTTGGAATGATATGCACCCTTATTTCCACACAGTTGATAAGAAAACTACTCCAATTATTATGTATAAAAATGAGATAAATTTATACTGTGTATAAAATGGCAGAAATTTTCTTCCATTATCAGCTAAAAATTTCAGTTAAAGGAGGTAAAGAATGTTACTTAACCTTATTTTGAAAGCAATTACATAGGATAAGAGTGGCCACAATTGTAGGAATTGGTTTCAATGACCTGAAAGGTTCTTTCAGCTTTTACATCTGCTCCTACATTCCTGGCCTAGAAAGACTGGATTGCATTTCCTCTAATGAAAGCTGTCCTTCTTAAAAACAGCTGCACTAAGCCCCCCTGCAAAATTCAGACAGATCAGATGGAAAATATTAATCTTGAGGATCTTAATTTTAATTTTCACTTATTTCAATGTTTTGCATACCTACTGCAAGTGTTTTCCTTAACACAACGTGGTATTTTTTATCTCTTATCTTGTAGAATTTTACAATTAAATATTTATTTTACAAAACCTTCTGCAAATAAGTTGTATTATGTTTATGAGGTGGGTTAGCAAACGGACACCAAGGCTGGCTACTTGCCCAAAATTTCAGGGAGCACAGCCCAGCAACCCTGTCCAGAGTGTAACACAGGCCCCCTTGATGTTTTCTACTGTACTTATGAACACCTGATAAATACGAACACTGAAAGAGGGCAGGTTTAGATTGGATATTAGGGAGGAATTCTTCCCTGCGGAGGTGGTGAGACCCTGGCACAGGGTGCCCAGAGAATTTGTGGCTGCCCCACCCCTGGCAGTGTCCAAGGCCAGGTTGGTCGGTGGACAGAGGAAGGTGTCCCTGCCCACGGCAGAGGCGTTGGAAACGGATGAATTTAAGGTTCCTTCCTACCCAAACCATTCTGTGATTCCATGATTGCATGAAAATAAAGGAACGAAGGAGTCACGAGCCTGCCCGGGGCACCCGCCACTTTCACGCATCGGGAATTGCGCCCGGCTTTCTTTCCGGAGCTGTCACGTACGGCCACATCTGCCTTGCACCGCCGCTCCCGGGACCGTCTCGGGCTGTCCCCGCCGCTCCCGTTCCTGTCCCCGGCTCTTCCCGGCGCTCCCCATCCCGTTCCCAGCTCGGGCTCGTGCCGTCCGTGTCCCGGCGCGGTCCCTCCAGGCGCTGGGACCCCGCGCGCACCGTTGCCAAGGAGCGCGAGGGCTGCTGGGAGATGTAGTCTTGCTGCGAGTCCTCCTCGGTGCTGCGAAACGGCGCGACCGGGGACCCGGAACTACACGGCCACGGAAACAAGATGGCGGCGGCTGTTTGCTGCCGTTGCCAAGGAGGCAGAGCCTCGCCCCCCCGGTGTTTCCGCTCACGGGCAGCCAGCGGTCGGTGACCCTGCCGGTTGCCGGGGCACGGGCAGCGCTAGCGGGCGCAGGTAGAGCCTGCGATTCCCGAGCGGACGCGCGCAACGCGGCACACGAAAAACTACAACTCCCGGCAGCCACTGCAACAAGGCGTTCTCCGCGGCACGCAGTCTCCCCGCCCCCCTCGCGTGTTACGCAAATGAGCAGCCGGGTGGGCGGGGCGACTGCATGGCCCCGCCCCGGGCCGCCACTCGATTGGGTGGGGAGGGGAGGGCGCGGGGGCGGTGTCGCGCATGCGCGGTGGGGTGGCGCTGCCGCCGGCCGCGCAATGTTTTGGGGGCGGTCGGGGCGGCGCGGAGCCCGCGGAGCCGCCGGACGGTCCCTGCGCTGACGGGAGCGCCCGGCGGCCGCTCCGCGGGAGGAGGCGGCGGAGCGGGGGGAGAACGCGACCCGGCGGAGCCTCCCAGCGAGCGGCACGGCTCGCCCCGGTCCTCTGAGCGGCGCGGGTGGGGAGCCGGCACCTCCCGTGGTAGCGGCGGCGGGGTGTCAGCGGCCGCGGTGATGATGAACAGGTTCAGAAAGTGGCTGTACAAACCCAAGGCAAGTTGCGAGGAGCCGCCGCTGCCCGGCGCCGCTGCCCGGGGTCACCGTCACCCCGCGGG
>VWZP01004370.1:0-111163 GCA_013396995.1 Dicaeum eximium | reverse complement strand
TTTGAAATTTTTGGAAGGAATCCAAGAATCGCAGTTTGCTTTGCAATGAAATTATCTTCTGGCTCGAGTTAAGTAACAACTGTCTGGAGAGTGATCTTATCTGGCATGTGATGTTCGGATCGTAAATCAAGGACATTACTGCTTTTGGACACCTATAGCATTTTTTCTTGTCCAGGCATTACAGCAGTAAGTGTAATTATTCACTTTCTGAAGTATTTGATTTAATTTTGGTTCCTGTTGGTCATTATCGGTTCTTTTTTCCTATGCTTTACTATCAGTGTCGGGTCTTATAAACCTTCCACGTACTCAGTTCTTTTGGCTGAATTATGGCCAGCGTGTTGCAGTGCAAAAAAAAAAAAAAAAAAAGCCGAGGTGATGCTGCAAAATAAAAGGTCTATTATGCTGGTTTTGCTGGTTTTATGGATTTTACATGTAGTCCTAACTCGTGAATACTGCTGAAGAACACATACTTGTCAGATATTGCTGCTAATAGCTGCAAGGAAGATAATGTAGAGATTTAGTAACCGGCAATACAGTAACAAGTTATACAGAACTTTAATTGAATTTTCTTGGGAAAAACTAAGGGAAGAATGGTTAATGAGCAAAAAGAAGTACTGTTACTCTTAAATGCAGAAGAAATCATTGTGAATATAGCTTTTGTCACTGTTTTTTTAAACAAAATTCATTAGACTTCGCATTGTTTTTCATTCTAATAGAGATTTTATATTTTGTGATAAAACTTGGTTTTTAATATAGTGTCTCTGTTGTAAGGTGTGTGGTTGGCTTTTGAGGTCTGTATCAGTGTGTACTTAAAGTTCTTAAGCAGGGACTTCTCTGGGGTGAAGGAACTTTTCAAGCCTGTTGCATGACTCTGGGCCTCATAAATCGGGAACAGCTATTGCTGTTGGTTTAAAACCAGCACCACTGCTGTTTGTTGTGTATTTCCCACAGTTTTTCTTAGTTTCAGTAGCTCACAACATCATTTTTGTTCTGGTATTCAGAATGGGTTGCTGGCGAATTGTAAGAGCTTCAGAAAAAGGCATTTTTCCTGGTGTGCCTGTTGAGTGGGTGTGGATCATGTCATTAAATACACAAAAGTTTGATAGCTCTTCTTTTATAGAAGGTGAGACAGAAAATCTCACATGTAGAGACTGTACTTTGCCTGGTTGTATTCCTTGCTTTTCTATTTAAAGGAATTTGCAAGGATTCCTTCCCCTAAGGTCGGTGGGTTCCAGGGTCTGGTTTGAATATAAGGTATTTTGAAGAGGACTTGCCTGAGTATTTATTCAGGTGGGAGCTCTCAGGGCTTATGTTAGTTCTAACCTTCTGTTAGGCACGCTGGGTGCCAGGTACATTTTATCAGTTAGGTTTTGCTACTCCCAGTGATGGGGAATGCTTCTCCTGAAGTATTCCAGGTCCTACTGCCATATAACAGGACTTCTGCATGGCAGCAGATTTTGATACCAATGGACATTTGGCCCAGAGCTTTGATGGCCATTCAGAGGTAGTTTTGATGGCAAGGGGTGGGATGACATCAGAGTGCAGCAAATTCATAGTACAGCCTGCTCAGAAACCTGAATATATGGTTTAGCTTAATCCCAGGGGAGTTATTTCATAATTCATCTCTGAAAAAACACAGCCCCAAAATATGTAAATTAATTCAGCTTCATCTTTTTAAATGGTGGAGACAAGGAAATGGAATAGAACAGAGTGCACAACAAGGTGGGATCACAAAACTCCGAGGGTAATCATCAGTTACTGCAGGATGCAGGACCTGCATCGAGGCAAGGATATTTACTTGGTAACTGCATCTGTTTAATCAGACCAAGAATGGGAGAGAAAATGTGGGTGTAGGAAGTGGAGAGTCTTGACTAACGTTGCGAGTGTGTCACGAGAACAGCACGACTTCCCTAGATCCTTGTTCGGTCAGGGCTCTTCCTGCCCAGCTCTGTTCTCAGGTATGCTGATACGCCAGATTTTAATAAACTGGATCAAATGCCAGTGGTAGAGGTAACCAGAGAATGAAATAAATAGCAGTGACGTGATCTGTAGAGCTGCTGGGAGGCAGACTTTTAACTGATGCATTGGAGACAGAGCAGAGACAAGCTTTTGTTTCTAGCCTCCTGTGCCACATCGATTGTTGTTTAATTTTTAAAATGTTGTCTGTAATACGCGTTTTGCTTTTGGGGACTGAGGATTCAATGCGTTTTTAAGTGTTTGGAGGCAGGATGGTGTTTGCTTCTGAACACTTTTGCAGAGGGGTGATTGGAAGCAGCAGTGTTCTTGAATTGCAGCACATCGGTGGAACAATAGTTACTCTGTTTGACCTCCTCAGGACACTGCAGGCTTCCCAGGCATCGCCACCTTCCTGAGACAAAAGAATGATCACGTCTAAATCAAGATACTTGTCTGTATGCACAGATACAATAGAAATGTTCCCTGCCACTTCAGGGAATTTCTTATCTTGTACCGTCTGCTGCCAGAGCATGCCACAGGTGTCCGGTCAGAACCTGCTCCCAGGCAGGTCTGAGCGTCCAGCAAAAATATGAAACTGGACTGGTTTTCCAGAGATTTCAACTGCATTTGATATCCAAAGAATTGAGAATAATTTCTGTGAATGCTGCTGCTTAAATCTGGAGACTGGCTTGAAAAATGCGTGGGTAACTAGCTCACAGGGGTACCTGCTTTGAATTGAGCTCATGTTTATTAATATTTTGAAAGAGCTGTTTTGTGTATGATGGGAAAAATAGTCTGCCTCTATCCACAACTTGAATGTTTTTTAATTTGTTTAGCATAACAGACTGAGACATCTTCAGTGTGTGTTTATTTTTCATACTTTTATTTTAAAAATATTGCTTTTTTTGTGTTTATATCTCTGAATTTTTTTGATCCTAGTTTCTTTCACATAGTAAATGTGAACTTCCAGCAGTTAAGGTAAAGGATTTGTTAGGTTCCTGTAATTGAGTCAAAATTTGTAGTCATTGATAATAAAGTTACTGTTTTGTGAATGCCTTGCTCCAGTTAAAGGATGCTCACAAAATATGCATAAAGGTGTGTTTGTAGGTGTGTTTAACACCCCTCTCCTCTAAGACTGACCAAAGTGCAGCTGTGCCCTCAGTGCCTGTTTTAAATCAAAGGCTGTCCAGCTCCCATGGGGATGTGAAGGTGGGTCTACAGAAATGGCCCCAGTTTGTAGCTGGGAGTGAACACTTAGTGAGGAGTGAGTACTCAGCACAGCTCTTTCGTGCCCTTCAGAGGCTGAGCATCTTCTCCCCCTGGAGTGCTTGAGATACTGAGAACTGAAGTTACTTTCTTCCCATATGTTTGTTCTGAAATACTGGTCATGGCTTTCTTAAATCTGATAATCACTTTCTGCAGCTGGATTAGCAGATAGATCTTCAGGAGGTTCTTGCTGCCTGTCAATGTGTGCCTGCAGTGGTGCTCTGTGATCAGAAATAGCAGGTACTTGGAGAAGGCTTCTTTCTATGTCTGTGCATGCTGCCTTTTTTTTACCTTTTTTAAGGATCTTCTTAGTTATATTTCTATGAAAGTAAGCCATAGCTAGTAATAATTGTTGCTACTAAGAGTTGTTAAGGGATTTGGAACAGCACATGGGTATACTAATTAAAAAAAAGACTTAATATATAGTAAAAGGGTATCTTGGAACAAGCAAGTAAGATCAAGAGAGTATGCCTAGCGAATCCAGAGCAATCACTTAAAGTAGAAAAGTAAGAGCCAGTGGCAAAACTCAAAAATAGCCAAATAACCTCTAGGAGGTTCTGTGTTACTTTGCACAGGAAGAAGTGCTCAAAAAAAAAAAAAAAGAAAAAAAAATCCTAGGTGAATGTTGAACATCAACAACCTCACAAGGAGTAATCTTTCTCAGCAGCCTTGTCAGGGTTGCTTAGTGGCAGAGCTGACTCCAAAAAGTAAAAGATGGGAAGTACAATAGGAAATAGCTGATTTGTTGTTTTTTTTTTTTTTTGATGGTATGAGAAGACACGTGTTTGCAGGATTTTTTGTAGGAAAAGATTTTAAGTAGAAAAAAGGATTTAAAATATGAATAGAAGTTTGTTAGAAGAATGGAAGGTATTTAAAAAGTACACAGGTAACTGTGCTTAACATAATGCAAAAAACATTTTTAAAATTGAGTCAGTAGAATGAGATGCACCAAGAGAGAATTATTTTGAGTAGCATTTAAATGGATGGAAATGGTCAGAAATGAAAAAGGACAAAGGTGCTGGAATTGCCAAACACCTATTGATACTAGTTTGGGGGGAGTGAAAGAAAAAGGAAGGATGATTTCCCAGTGATAGATGGAAAGCAGCTAGCATCTTATTTTAGCTATGATTTCCAAATCTTAAAATTGAAAGGTTTGCTGCTCACAGAAGAGAATTAGAGTGAGTTTATTCTTGGGAAAAACGTCTTAAAATGAACAGTGAAAGAACAGGTAAATGCTATTTATAACTTACTTTCATTTGAATGGTGCCATACAGTATTCAAAACCTTTGGGCACAGCAGTTAGTGAACAAAATTTATTATTTAGTGTAATATTTATATTAGCAACTAATGACTTTCCAAGACAGAAGATTGAGGAGTTTTTCTTACTTGAGAAAGCAGCTGTTACTGGGTTTTTGAAAAGTCACTGTTTTAATGATCAGCTCTTTGATCTCACTTATCTGTGTAATTATTCTTGTTGGCCCTCTCTGATCAGAGGCTGCAGCTATTTAACTACATTAATCAGTGTTATTGATAACAATCCTGAAGAAGGCAACTTATAAATCATCATGCATTATTCAGAGTTTTGCATATTGAATTGCTTCATTTTAGAAGCACCATCTAGTGGTTTGAACACAAGTGTGGGAGCTAATAATTCTTTGCTGATGTATTGTAGCACTGCAGCTAAATCAAGACAATTACCTGCAGTCATATTGTTTCTTAGCCTTGGTTTACCTGTAGCTGAAAAAGGGAAGGAGGCCACTATTGCAGTTGTCTAAGAGAATTGCTTGTTTGTTTTTAATTACTGTGATATGAAGTGTATTTGTACCTTGTGAAATTATTTTTTGATGTGGATTGCTGTGAGCAGAATCATAATATATCAGATCCAAGGTCTATCAAGCCTGGTGTGATGTCTGGTGGTTATCTCTTTCTCTGTCCTGCAACAGATGCCTAGGGACGAAGAAGAGATGAATGGAAACTGCTATTTCCTCTGGGCTCTTTTAAAAAACTTGATCATCTGCAGCATAGGAGTTTGTTGAGCTGTAGATTGTGCTCTTATAATGCAACAGCTCATGAAGTTGTTTCTTTTAAATGACTAATAATTTTTCAATTCATTTATATTTTTGGTCTCCAAAATGACTGTTGTCTTCTCAGTGCTTAAAGCTGAGTTTGATTCCAGTGAAGTAAACATTTCCTTTCCAAGCTTTTTCAAACAGCCAGTGCTGTTACCTGATGTGTCCCTTGTCCTGCAGACTCATCTTCTGGTGTTTCTCTAGGGAACCTGATTCGGATGTTTAGATTCTGTTGCTCTCCTCCTACAATGTGATGGTACTTAACAGAACTTAGAAAAAATTACTTCTTAGAAATCACAAAGCAGTTGTCCTAGGTTATTTTAGAGGAATGATGAAAAAACTCCCACTAAGAATATTCTCAGCACTGGACCACAGTAGAACATTTTCTTACTGAACTAACTGAAAAATAGTGCAAATGTTGTTGATGTGCTTCATTTAACTGCTTTAATAGTTATGAGGTTCTACTTTCCTGGCAGTTATGCTGGCAACACTGGCTTAAATTAATTCAGTAACACTATTTTTAAATAATGGTGTTAAAAATAAATTAATTGAAGGCTGTGTATGTTTATTTGGCTCACATTTGAAGACTGACCCACCTTCGTAGTGCATGTGAAAAAGCAAGTTTCTCCAGCTTGGTTGTTTTGCTGGAGGATGATGGTAAATTTGAGCGTGTCTTACCTGTTCTTAGCTGAGCCTTTATTTTCATCTTGAAAGTACTCAATATTCCAACTATTTATTTTATGTCAAATGACAGGCTGGGGTCACTGGTATAATGGCCAAATGCCCCCTGCTTGCATTCAGGGAGTGAACTGCTGCATTCCATGCTAGCTGAGGCTCTTGAATCCTATAAACTCGAGCTGTCCCTAAGTCAGCTAAAGCAAAGCACTTGCCTGGGTCTGGTGGCTAGCTCAGTGTAATAGGATACAGTTTTCCTCTGAGGCAGTGTCAGCTGCCTGCTGTGTGAAAACAGGTGAGTGACAAAAATTGTAATGCATTTTCGAGAAGTCAGATTTAGGGTGTAGCAAAGAATGAGGTTTTTTGGGAGATAGGATGTTTGGACAACTTAAATATAAAGCATTTGTGGCTCAGTATGCCTTGCTGGTGAGGCTGTGAGTTCTTGCTCTTATTTATTTATTTTGATGACAAGGGTCAGACTTGCTACATCCTGTCTGTCTGTTCTACCCTGCAGCCTGTAGGGTGTTTCCTGCTTGTCACTCCAGTAGTCAGTGGCTTTTTTGCATTACTGTTTAGTCCTCTAGCCTGACAATTCCTCTTGATTTTCCTGATC
Organism: Dicaeum eximium; assembly: GCA_013396995.1. Taxonomy (NCBI): domain Eukaryota; kingdom Metazoa; phylum Chordata; class Aves; order Passeriformes; family Dicaeidae; genus Dicaeum; species Dicaeum eximium. Next base: position 104,584 of record VWZP01004370.1, on the reverse strand, counting down.
CCATAGATGGTGCTTCTTCCTCTGGTCCCTCTACATTCACTACCCTCTCTTCCCTTGCTGTTACTGCTTTTGATACTGTTTAGGAGTAACATCCTGATGAAGAGGAGCTGAATTGTGCCTTTACTTTGCTTAGTCTTGGTAGGCCATAATCTTGTTTTTCTTCTCTTGTAGGGTCTTTACTCATACTTGATTGTCATTCAGAATGAATAATGTAAGAGTGAGCATCACATCAGTACTGGGTACACTATTCTGGGTGAATGGATGAAAGGGAAGCAAATTAGGGAAAAGAAACTGGAGGGGACAGGTGAAGAAGATGGGATTGAAGAAAAGACTTGGCATAGAAATGTAAGAAAAATAGTTTGAGAGAGGAAAAAGGGACTCTCCTACTCTTTCAAAATGCCTGCTCTTGATTTTGAAATGGAACACAGGTTAATTTAAATTAGGGTGATGGTTATGCTGCAATGTGTTAATTCCTGTCATCAAGTGTCACTTTGATCTCTGAGAATTATAGGTGGCTGAGGCTAAACTAACCGGATGCTCAGGGTGTTCTGCATTTCTGCCTTGCATTCTTCTAATTCTCACCTTCCTTTGTAGCCTTTTAATGTAGGAAACATTTCCTGACATTCTGAAGTTCATCACATGTTCAAAACCACAGGTTTTTCAGGTTATTGTTTCCTGCCGAGAAAGGAGTTGAGCTTGAAAGGGGTCTTGAATGTTTGTCTATAAATGGCTTTTGGATGTTTGTCATCTAATAAACTTTTTTATGGATGTTGTGGGCTCTCATAGTCATGTCTCTTTGTCTAATTCTCCTTCTCTAAGCACCAATCTCCAGGCAGAAATTTTACCTTTCTGTGTTGGTCCAGTTGTTGAAGTTTGTGTGCTCTTAGCATACAAATGAGAACATACCAGCATTCTTCCTGTAAAATCCTCCAAATCCTCTCAAAGCACTGTCTGCTTTTACTTCATTTTCAAGATGCCTATTTAGAGAGTGGATGTCTGCATTGCTAAACATTTAATATTTTTTTTCTAAGTATTTTTTGTAAAGCTGGACCAGTACATCTCGTCCAGTCAACAGCCTTACAAAAATATCTGGATGGAATTGATGTCATTTTATGGTGCAATATGGATGGAAGCCCTTACAGAAAGGAAGAGTTAGTATGATGTAAAGAACAGGCAAAAATAAAAGGGCCCTCAAATCTCATCTGGAACCCATGATTTATTTTGCTGTGTATTTTAAGGAATCTTGCAGGTCCTCATGGAGGTGTAAGAGATGAAATGGGAATGGCAGCTCGTTTTTTCTGTGTGCCTGGGTGCTGAGTGGTGGTTGTGTGGTTCCATGAGGTCCTGTAAGGACATGTGGTGCCACGGGTGTTTATTGCCAGTGTACCCACAGGCCTTGCTTGTGTGGCTGGAAAGATGTTTTAGTTTTGCACTGACTTATCTTTAAGTCTGCTTCTCTTTGATAAGAATGTCCATGGTGGTGAGTTGGGCTGGATCTAAAGCTTTGTTTTCAAGACCATTACCAGTGTGTTCTTTTGAGGAATGATCTTCCTGTACACTACACAGCTATCTTACTTTTTTTGGTATAAAGTTGAGCATAAGGAAGTTATGTCATGATCAGCAGCAGCTAATTGGAAGAGGCCTTATGTTAAAAAGTGCTTATTGTGCACTGACAGGTGCTTACTGGTGTTAATTGTTAATTTGGCTAATATTTTCTTTATACTGAAGTGGTTGGGAACTGATGTGTTCATGTTGGAGAATCTGTTTTCAGCTATTATGCTGATGTTCTGGAGTTATTTTATGCAAGGGCAGCTTTGGTAGCTTTATTGTATTTTGATAATTTCTTGGTTAATGGTTTTGTTGAAGCAGCTGACTGAGTATTTTTGAAGAGAATATTATATCCACAGGAAGTATTCTCATTTTTGGTAAGACTGGTTTTTGTGGCTGGTTTGTCTGCTTAGCTGTTATTTGGGGTTTTTTAAAAATTTTTGTTCGTTTCTTTTTAATTTTTTTTCCCTAGGCTATATCATACCCTTGTGTCCAAAAGTTTTGCTTACTGCTTGCAATGTCTCATGTTTCCCTAACATTACTTCCACCCAGATTTTTTGGTGGGGTTTTGTGCATAATTGCAAACTTGCCATAAATTTCTTTCCTTCTTCATTTGTCAGGATGCTTGACAAATGCTAGACCTGAAAGTGGTGGTGACAGTAGGAACAGAGGGACTGAAGCAGGAAGGCAGTGGGCTTTCTCTTCACTTCTCTCACTAGAAGAGAAAAGGAAGCAAGGCTTCTTATTGGGCATTTAGGCATTTATCTTTATTTTAGAGTCTGCATTCTCTTCACAATTTTTTTGTTTGGTTATTTTTAAAGTTATATTTTCTCAGTTAATTGACCACACTATTTCCTTTGACAATTAGTATATGTTAGGAAGCATTATTCTTAGGTTGTAACTGTTTTTCAGTTTATTTCTTTTTCTATTGAAATTTGAGAGTTACTATTTGGCAGTTTCATAGTAGACAGTCCATGTATAATTGATGCAATAAACCAATAAGTTAATGTTGAAATAACTTCTATTGCTGAATTTTGAAGTATTTTTAGATATGGAGCTGGGATGCTTTTTTTTTCATAAATGAATGAATCTTTAAAAAGATGACATGCCTTTCAGCATGAAAACATTAAAACCATGTTTTATTCTGTATTAGAAATGTTCTGTTAATTTCTTGGTGTAATATATGTATGTCTGTCTTCATGGATATATAATCTACTGTTCTGATGTTAACAAATTAGTATTGGTGAATTGTAGGTGCCTCATTGTATTTATTTCCTGTCTGAAACCAAGAGGTCTATTGTATAATGTCATCTGACTTGTTCAGTGCATTTGATCAGCTTGATCAGCTTTTTGATTAATTTAGAACAGTAATGTCTGGTAGAAATTTGTACTTTGTGAGAAATCATATACTGTGTAAGACAAAGAATAATTTGTGAGTAATCCTGAAGAGTTAAGAGCTGACCACCTTTCTCCTGGAAACATTAGTTTTACTGTGGGAAAGATAAGCACAATTTTTGCTTAAGCCCAGAATCATTTGTTATCAGTCAGGTCAAGCAGTGAAATGTTGTGAGGTTGGTTCCAGCTCTTTTTACAGTTATTTCTCAGTCTATATATATCCACATGTGCCTGCATGTTGTGTGTGATCCAAAACTTGTGTATCATCCGTGCATCCTTCACATACAAATAGTCATGCTTCGTATCTCTGAAATGGGGGACTGAGGCATCAACGTGAGAAGAGGTTATCTGGTGCCCTAAATGTAGGTCAGTAGCCAAACTAGCCAAAAAAAGCTTAATTTGGGGGTTTCTCAACCATTTTATTCCTTATTTGCCACTTCTTTTTATCCAGTGCTTTTTATGAGATGATTTTTCCTTTTAGGTTTCCCTGCAATATCATTTTACAGCTGAAGCAGTAGACCAGATTGTATGTACTTTGCTATTCAAAGATTGGAGTGCAACTTACTGTTGCCATATGTTTAGATTTAGTGTCCAACTCCTTCTTACAAATGAGAACATATGGGAGATAGATAATGGTGATTTTTCAACTGTTAATTAGTCATGGTTAAAATGATGCCTCACTAACCATCTCTCCAGTTAGTTCTGTCTTTCTCATCTCCCCCTCGTGGTAGCATCTCTGGTGTATATGGACTTGGAAAACTTCTGAGTGAAAAAAAAAAAAGGTTTTCTTCCACTAAAATGCTTCTGTAATTTGGAGGGTGTGAGTCCTCAACTGAGGTGGGGCCTTTTACTTCCAGATTTTATAGTTTATTTGCTTTTTATGAAATCAAGTATGCTGATGCTGCATAGTAAAACAGGAATTAGATGCTAAAGGCTTGTACCTCTGATGTAAATAGGCTTTTTTTAGTGTTGGATAAAAATTTTACCAGTAGTGACTAATGACCTTTGAACCTGTTCATTGCAAAGTCATGATAGGATGTGGATTTTACTCAGCCGCAGTCTGGTTACTTGAACCTTGTTACTACACACTGTTTATTACTCCCTTCTTTTACTGCTTATTAGGCAACTTTTCTATTGCAATGACTGAAGTCTTCTCTAAAATAAGATATGGTCAAATGTAAAAAAGGGCTTGTGTTTTATGTTCTATTGTAATATAAATACTGGTAAAATGAAACCCCAACCCAAATTGCACCAATTCTATTGCTCCATGTTTTGTATGGAAAGTGTTAATTTCTGTAATGCAGAGGCCAGTCTGAAACCCAGGTGCAGTCATGTGGGGCTGAGAGTTGGACTCCTGATTCAGTTCTTTAGCATGAAATAGGCTCACCCAAAGTAGGTGCAGACCTTGTATAAAATGTTAATGTAAGTGATCTTGCAGTGATAGAGGCACAGATAGCCCATGTTGGAAGCAAACCTCTGCAGGAGTAGTGAGGCAAGGCAGTGAGCTGTGCAAAGGGCAGGCTTTTCATTCTTGAACTGCATGGTGCTTTGAGGTAGCTGTTCTTACCAAAAAGAGCTGTGAAGGTATTTGGTGAATGCTCTACTGTGAGTTTGGCATATCTGTTCTCTGTTTCAAGTTCCATGTATAAATTGTCAAACCTGAAATTTGTTAATTTTGGGCTTGGAACCAGTAGAGTAAAAGATTGGCTAATTACACTATTTAAACATTAAAAAAATTTAAATGCTTTAAAAGCATTTCTTCTGTTTAATTTTCGTCAGCTGGCTCAGAATTAATATATTGAAATGACAGTATTGTCAGATACTGTAATATTTTTCACTGTGTGCTTACTGCAGTGACATTTAAAAAAAAGTGTAAGAAAGAGGAGAATGCAAATCCTTGTTAATTTTAACCAAAAGCAGTTGTTTTTTTTCCTTTTCTTTTTCCCCTTGCACTTTGTTTATTTGAAAGCTAGCAAATAAAACTTCTGCACAGGTAAATAAAAAAGTAAGCTCTGGGATACACAAATAGAGGTACTCTTACTTTGTAGATTCCACCCCCCATGTAAAGCAAGCAGTACCTGCACAAGTCTCTGCATTCTGCACTGAGTTTCACTGTATGACTTTACAGTGGCATTGAGTGGTCCCAAAAAGAGCTGAAAGTTTTGCTGTTCTTGAGGAGCATCTCTTAAAGCAGCAGAAGCTGCTTCTAGGGAGGTTATTTGGTTAAGCAAATGAAAAGCAATATGGAGGATGATATTACATAATGTGTTTCTGTATCTGTGTGCCTGCTTTCCCTGGTCCCCAGTCCATTAGATCCGTGTGGAGCAGTTGGGTGCAGGAAAAAGGCAATGTGATGGAGAAGGGCTGCATTCCTGATGTTACTTCCACTGATAACACCTTATATTGGTGTGGGGGAGGAGAATTTCTTTTGTGATTCATATCACTTTTCTCTCTGATAAAACAAGGTGTTAAGGGAAGTCTATTCTTAACCAGCCTTCAGAATTATTTCCAAATCCTGATTGTTTCAGTGAGGGATTTGCTGAGGAATATGGGGATTGAATAGAAACTGTCTATTAAGTGGTGTTGGAGCACCCTCTGCAGCCTCATAATAATATTTAAATGAGCTTTGTACATTTCTAGTGATAAATTAATGGAATGAATATTCAAAAAGAAAAATTAGATATCTAGGTGCTTTATGCTGCTCTCTAGGCCCATCAAAGTACAATAGTAGATCTGTAGGGAAAAGAATTAATTAGCATGTTGTAGACCTTTTGTGTCTGTTATCCTACTGCACCTCTCCTGAAAAGAAAACTCACAGCAGTTCCTGTAGGTTCACTGAAGTTCAGACTGAAAAGTAAAGAATAGCATGTCCAGTGGGAATGGTGTGAGAATTACATCTGTGGGACAGGCAAATTATAGTACTATTTAACAAATTGAGGAGAAAAGCTTAAGAAGTATTCCCTTTTGAACTGCCAGTTTACTGACTTGTGATCTCAAGTTTCCAGGGTAAACCTGTAAACCAAGTTTCCTGGTAACCTGTGAGTCACATCACAGCTCCATGTTCAGCAAGAGGCTGACTGCTGGTGTCATGCTGGGATGTTGGTTCAGGTCAGGTTGGGAAAGCATGTGACAAAATGTATTTCAATGCTGTGGCCTTTTTGCAAATGTTTGGGTTTATTCCTATTTGCTGTTGAACAGCCTGACCCTTCTTAGTTTGAGCTGCTGTAGCTTGCACAAGAGTGTAGTAAGGCATGAGAGACTACACAGCTGAACCATGAACATGGGAGTTGTTCTCATAGGTGAATGCTCTTCTTAATGTACAACAGTAATTTAATTTTTGTCTGTAATTTCTTATTAAATCCATCATAGTATTTATACCAGGATCATGTCAAGCCTTCTTTGTGTTCCTGCAATATATTTAAAGGATTCATTCAGAATATTGTAATGATAATTAATGAAGCATATAGGAATTCTTTATGTCTGTGAAGAATTACCTGGCTTTGGGTGATACTATCATAGCTTTTTGTGCATGATAGATGATTTGTAGCTATGATAATCACAGAACTGAGCAGAGGGTGGAACAAACCTGTTAATGTTGTCTAGTCCATGTCCCTTGGCTTCTCAGGACCCTGTCTAGTTGGGTTTCAAATGCCTCTAAAGATGGAGACTCCACAATCTCTCTGAGCAGCCTGTGACAGAGTAAAAACACAATTCCTGCTGTTTGGATGAAATTTCTCATATTTCAGTTTGTATTTGCTGCCTCTTTTGCCCTCACTAGGTATCACAAGTCTGTGTGAGTATTCTTTCCATCTTGCCATCAGGTATTTATATTCATTGATAAGATCCACTCTGAGCTTTCTCCAGGCTGAGCTGTTCTACTTCTGTCCTAGCCTGATAGATATTTCTAGGCCAAAATCATCAGCCTTAGATAAACTACCTCCAGTATGTCTATGCTGTTCCTTTCCTAGGAGGTCCAGAGCTGGACCTAGCACTCCAGATGCCTCCCTAGTCCTGACTGGAAAGGCAGGCTTACCTCCCTCTCCTTGCCAGCAGTGCTCAGGATGCACTGTTGCTCCTGCAGTGCAAGGGCCTGTTGCTCACCTATTCTTCAAATTTGGCAAAAATGGTTTTCACCATCTCTTTGGACAACCTATTGCTCTGCCCTTGTAACTAGTTCCCTTCCAACTCCCCACGCCAAACCAGCCTGACAGCACTGTGACCATTTCTGGCCTCTTTCCCATTGCTCCTCCAGCTTTGGCCATGGCACTTGTTGGAGCCCTTGTGAGCTGGCTCAGCCTAGAAGAAAGCAGTTTGGACATGTGTAAGGAGAACTGAACTCTTTGCCACTCCTCTTTCTGCCCCCTGGAAAGCTTCTCCCCCCACATTTGCTGATTAAATCAGTTTGACAGTGAAAGGCCAGATGAGCTGTGGTCATCCAGAACGGAGCAGTAGCCAGCCAGGTGTGCAGGGGTGGGAGTGGAGGGTTGAGACAAGTGGGATTACTCTTGGCAACAGCAACTCAATAAAGTTCATCTGGGAAATTGAATCTTTGGTAATATTGGGGGAATGAACATATCCAAGCCTGTGGATTCATTAACTTGTTACGAAACACAGTTAAAACCCCACGTTCTTCCATATTGAATGAGATTTTCTTAGGCCAAAAGCAGAACATGAACAAAGATCTGAGAGAGAACCTAAATACATGTCACTAAAGCTATTGAACAAGGCAGTGAAGTTAATATATTTTCTTTTTTATTTTTTTAAAAAGTTAGAAAAAAAAAGGCTGATTGTTTTGGGTTTTATTTTCCCCAGTCCTTTTTTGAGGAAGGACAGGTTTTGACAGTTAACTTTTCATGTTCAATGACTGATACTTACTTATTGGGCCATACACCTTGAAAAAGTGTTTATTCTGTTTCATTCTAAGTCTTGTTGGCAGGTTTATGTGCGGGTGCATGGTGAAGGTGTTTTTTTTATGATGAGCATAAGGAATCATCGGTTTTGGTAGGGAAAATTCATCTGGGAAAGTAACATTTTTACAGAGAAGCTTTGACTCTGGATCCTTGGAATATAGCTACATTTGCTGATTTACGTTTTGGTGTGCGTTGGATTCTAGAATGCCATTTTGAGGCATCCTGGAAGGATTCTTTTTCATGGGAGGTTGGGTAGGCTTTAGGCTATTTTTAGAGAAGTCTCTAAAGAAGGTTTTCTCTGAAGAGACAACCTTTCTCTCAAGTCTCTGACGTCTTCACAGACTCTCTGAAGTTATGGCTTCCTCTTTATAATGAAAGTCATGGAAATCCAGAGTGGAGCTGTTCATTCTTACATATTATTGTGATAGAGGTTTCCAGAAGGTACCTGTGAGTTGATGAAAGAATGAAGAATTGAGTAATTTTGCAGGTGGTTCCTTGGAGATGGTGGCACATGAGGAGAGCCTGGGCCAGGGCTGCTGGTGCCTCTGCCAGTCTCCTGTTCAACATCTGTGTGCTGCTGTCTCAGAGCACACCCTGAACAGCCTCATTTTCCAAAACCATAAAGCTTTAAAATAAAGCCACATTGACTTTTTCTGTCTTCTCCATTTGCAAATGGAGTACTTGCAGTTATGTAGGCTTACAAGAGTTGCAGAGAGGGAGGAACACTGCCTCTGTTTTCTAAGGGAAGAGGTATTGCCAAGCTATTCAAAGGCTAACTTTAGCCTAGTGAAGCTTGTCTGCTTCCCACATTGAGGAAGTGAAAGACAGTTCTGCAGGAGACAGTCTGGAGCATCAGTAGCTAGATTTAGTGTGACTTTTCTCCTAGAAGAGCTTGTCTCTTATTCTTTCTGCTGACTGCTAAGCATGGCAAGTCACATTGCTGCAAGTCTTGCTTCTGTGGATGCTCCTCTTGGAATTCCTAATGTGAGCTGGCAAATCTGCTTTCAGGAGTTTAAGTAGTAAGCTTGACACTAGAGAATGTTCACAATAATGATTATGTTGTTTTAGTCTGTTTTTCTCTTCTGCCTTTGTCCTTTTATCTCATGAGAGCAACATCAGGTATCCTGAATTGTTGTTTTAAAGGTATAATGGCTTCCAAGAATAACAACAAAAGATTTGTTAGAAGAGCTTTTTAGTGAGATTCACCAAAACTTGAGTGCTTTCATACAGCTTTTGTAAATGGAATTCTTGTTGGTGCCAGATTGCTCTTAATGGCAGCAACTGCCTCAAGGTGAAATGCAGTTACTATTTCAGAAAATTCACGCTTTGGCTGATTTTTTTTGTTTAGGAACTAGAAAACAGTGGCTCTATTTTAAGGTTACTTTGGTTTAGCTGGGATGGCTGAAAGAAAGTAACTTTCCAGGATTACAATATTGTATTGTATTTTAAAATATTGTATTTTATAATTTTAATAATACTTAACTGCAGAATTAAATGCCAAATTATACTTTATTAGTAGGTATAATTTTCTTGTTAATTTTGCTATGTCTGCAGAGAAAATTTGACAAAGGATCATTGTCTTTATTTTCTGTCTTTAAGTATTTTTTTCCTCACCTGACCTACAGAATCACAGAATGGCTGAGGTTGGAAGGGATCTCTGGAGGTCAACTGGTCCAATCCCACTGCTCAGACAGGCACATCTAGAGCCAGTTGCCCAGGATCATCTCCAGATGGCTTTTAAGTATCTCCAAAGATGGAGATTGCACCATGTCTCTGGGCAAGCTGTGCCAGTGCTCAGCCACCCTCACAGTAAAAAAGTGTTTCAGAGGGAGCCTCCTGTGTTTCAGTTTGTGCCCATTGCCTCTGGTCATGACACTGGGGGCCTCTGGAAAAGCCTGTCTCCATCCTTTATGCCCCCTCTCCTTACGTATTTACAGACGTTGATGAGACCTTGTTCTCTTCTTCAGGATGAGCAGTCCCAGCTCTCTCAGACTTTTCTCATAGGAGCAGTGCTCCAGTCCCTTCATCATCTTAAATTAAATTAAAAATGTTTGTGACAGATTCTTCTTAATACCAGAACTAGCCAAAATAGCTTTTTTGGAAAAGATAGTTAGGGTTGTCAGGCCACATGTATCATGCTCTTGTTTGTCATCCCCAGCAGAGGAAAGGGATTGCTCTAGTAGGGCATATATTATAGCATGAATATTGAGTTGCTATGGGTTAAAAGAATTACCAAGATTTTGTTGGGCATCTCCTGGGTTTTCTTGTGCTCAATATCTTGATTTCTATTGCCTGTGGTTTGGCTAAAGGTAGCAAGGTTGTGTTGCATGGACCTTTTTGATCATTGTCTGGGTAGATGAATGTCACATGAAAGGCACTTTTAGAAATGTCCAGGTCAAGACTCCTGCACAATTTAGATACTTTGGTAAAAACAGAGTGACCTGGCATTGTATTGATTTCAATATTTTATGGTTCTTTGCATTCATGACTTTAATGTGTAAACCTTGAGGGTAAAATAACTACCCTGGGGGATAATTCAGGTTATGCAAAAAGGCTGGATTAGCCCCTCTTGTATCCCACTGTCTCCCACTTCTGGACATCACCGGTGTTCGAGTTTTAACAGATTTCTTGCAGCTTTTTCCAAGGAACTGTTCAATTCAAACAAAATATCTTATGAGAACGGGTCACTAAAATTGAGTTACAGCTTGAAGTGACAATATGGTAAAGTAGAGCCCTCAGTTTGTCATATGAAAGATGCAGAAGTTTGTCTCTTAGATAGGAATTAATCTGATTATAGAGTAATCATCCTAAATTTGAATACCTATGGGTGCTGCTTGCTTCTGCTTTTCCCTTCAACAAATTTAGTGTAAATGTAGTGCTGTTTATACTTCAGGAATATCTTTTATCTACCTTGTTAATGAGTTTAATTTTCTACTGGTCTGCTTTAAAGCGATCAGATCAGCCCTTCTTAATGTGTTCAGTTTCTTGGGAGTCATGGCCTATTCTTGTCTTCCAGCAAGACTAGATTTGCCCTAATTTAGCACTAGATTAACATTAAATTGTGCTAAACAATTGAAAAAATATCTGTTTATTTCAAGTGATATCCTAATCCTCTTCAAAGTCAAACAGAGCTCTTGTCATTTGCTTCACTTGAAGGTAAAATTTCATACCCAGCTTTTGGAAGGTACTTGGTCTAAGGCTTTGGGGCTAGGCCTGCCTAGTTAAAGTTTTATTTATTAAAAACAACAAAAAAAATTGTGTGATCTGCCTGCCCTTCAGCTGAGCTTTTGGCAGCTTTTCCGTCCCTGTGGCATCCCTGACGCAGCTCACAGAAGATTTGGTGCAGCCAATTGCAGTATTTTGTTATTTATCAATTTCATAGCATCAGGTAGAGCTGCTGTGATCTGCAGAAACTGATTCTTCAGACCGTGGCAGTGAGATCGATCAGCTTCAGTTATTCTCGAAGGCATTTTCTAATAACTGCACGTGTAAATCCCCGTAGGTAATTAGTAATTATAAATTAGATTCAGTAATTAATTCGTAAAATCACTTAGTACAAAAACTGAATGCACATCTTAAGTGGAGGTGACTCTGTGTTGACAACTGAATGTGGAATGTGTCTGAGCTTGTTCAGCAAGTAACAATACTTTTAATCAAATGTTCTTGTTGTTTTCTTACTGTCTGTACTATGCAGTTTGAGCTGAAAAGCACTGTTGCCCATCACCAATTGTCTGAATAAATTTCACTATAAAGAAACTCTCAACTTGTAAAACTGAAACATTTGAATGTCTAACAATGGTTTGCTTACATCATTTGCATGTTCTATTTGTTGACATATAAATTGCAAAAATGCTTTCTAGTTGCAACATGGCAGCTGTGTTCCATGGATTTTTACTTGTTACTTTTATAAGTCTTCAAACATGAACTCATGCAGAGAAACTGGGTGACTTTTAGCAACATAGCTGAAAATGTAGTCTTGAATCACTTTTTTTCTGTCTTATTTTAAGTGCAGATTTTAGTAGGCTTTAGGGATGTTTTAAAACAAGTATAATGCAACAGGTAGAAACCTAAATGTCTCATTTGTATTGTAATAGCACAAGTCTCTCATTAGGCTTTATAAATCAGTACAGTGTTTTAAAACAATAACCTCACTGGAAATTAGTCAGATGTATTGGGGGGATTGTTTTTTTATTGGTTTTGTTATGTTTGAAGTGTTTCCAGCAACTTGGTAAATGAATCTTTGCTTGAAATTGTTTTTGCTTGTGGGTGGTACACGTAGCAAACGTTGCAGGGAATTGGGTACAGGTTTCTTCGGTTTCCTTTGAAATTTTAACAGGTTTGTTGTACTGATATATGTTTCAATACTATTAATGTCCAGGTAAACACATTATTATGGACAAGAACTGAATACTCAGCATAATTGAACAGTTTTTAATCTGTGTACTGCATTGTTTAAACAGTGTACAGTAGGATTGGATAATATAAGGTTGGTAAATGTCTAAACTTCCCATGAAACTGATTTCTGCTAGTTTCTCCTGCAATTCTTCATTCTCATAAATGCTTAGCTGAGCAGCAGATGGGGATAAAGAGTACTCAGAAAAAAACTAGAAAAAAGACCCAATTTACGTCTGTTTCAATAAGCAACACATTTTGTTATAGCTGGTTAGGATCATAGTCTTGATACATGGGCAGTGTTAAAGGCCACCTGTTGATAAGGTCAATCTATGGCAAATGTGTATCTGTGCTACTTTCTCATCTTGCCTGATGACTTTTTGCCATTAAATTACAGAAACCAAAACATCAGCATTCCACGGCCCTTAATCCTTTAGTTGCAGTCCATTTTCTTCCTCGGTGCTTTTCTTTGAAGAAATAAATTTGAAGTTTGATACCTCCTGAGTCTTCAAACCAAAATCTTCAAAGCTTCATTGTAGGTCTGACTCAGCCTCCAAGCCCAAAAAATTTTGGTAGATATGCAAAATGTCAAAGGATTGAAATTGTACCTTATTTTCTCATGTTTCAGGAACAGTATGTCTGGGGATTTTTAAGTACACAGACACATTTGCTCCAAGTTGATCATCCGCAGTGGTGATGGGTGATAATCTAGTGGAGGTGACTTGGTCACAGTGAGGTTCATCATGTGAAGTACGTGCAGTGTGTAAAACCTCATAATACTTGATTCTGTTCACTTAATGACCTTGCTTTTTGCTGGAAAAAAATCACTCTTGTGTTGTTTAGACAGAACATCTACTGTTGAAATATGCACTGTTTTGTGCTACTTACTGAACTTGCTGTTGGTACCTGCATGTGGGCAATCCACCTGAAAACTACCTGAAACAATACAGCTTTTCTGCCTAAAATGTGACTATTAGAGTCACCACATAAGTTTACGATAAGGTGTTGATGGATTGAAAGGATTTGTAGCTTCTTTTGGAAGGTAGAGTATGTTCTTCAACATCAAGTCTTTTGTGCTCTTTTGTTTTCTTTAATAAAGAACTAAAGCTGGTGTTGAGGCAGTTTTAATTTGTAATTTGAAATTACAAATTCACATTGGATAAGCATGTTAAGTATCTCAGCTAACGTTCCCCTGTACTCTAGGAGATTATAATGTGTGCTTGTCTTAGATAAAACAAGCATAAACCAAAAAAAAAAAACTAACCAGAACCCTATTCTGTGGCTAGAAATGTGGGGATTTCCTTGTAAAAGTTGGTGCAGTCAACAAGTTTTTGAATACCTACATTTGCTGCCATTCACAGCAAATTTTATATATATATATATATATATTCACAGCTTGTTACTTTTGATGGAATTACTTTTGCAGATGGTTTGCTTTATTCACAAGGTGCTAATAGTGTCAGAGCTCACCTCTGATCTGTGTTAGTTCTTGCTGTTCTGGTTAAATTGCAGTAGAAACTTGGATGTGAGAAACTATTATTTGACCAAAGAGCTACATTTTCACTTTATACTTGTAAATTACAAACATAATTATTGACTGTGGTTTACAATGCTATATTTCATCACAAAACATTGCATTTTTGGAAAAGCAATCTTTTCCATAGCCTAAAATTTCACATGGTATTCATGATGGCCTTACCAGAAATCATGTGAAAACAGCTGAGAAATGTAATTGCTTCCTTTTCAAAATAGACTAAGTAGAAACAAGAATAAAGCTGCATTTACAGTGTAAAGCACCATCAGTATTTATCTGAGATGATCTAAGGTATATCAATAACATTTTTAGGTTTTGCTTCAGAGGTAAAAGGCAAGACCTTCCTAGATGGGGATCTTGGGAATCATGAGAGGAAATAGTGACCTTCCACCAACTGGACGTTTTCCTCTTAAGGAAGGAAAAAGATGAAAATGTGGTAGAACATATTTTTGATGGAATGGTTGTACTGCTATCAATACTTCTAAAATGATTCCTGATGGTGAATAAATTCAGGTAGTTGTAAGCACCTCACTAGTTCTGGGTCATTGCCTGTGGAGATGTTCTTTGTGAATACTGGTCCCTCTCATGGCAAAAGAGAACAAAAATAGTTCTCTAAGAAATTCCATTGTTTTTTATTTAGGTTTACTTCTTCCAGTGGAGCAGTATCTCATGCTGCATCACCCAGTTCCAAGGATTTGGGGTGATCCCTGGCATTGTGTGCTTTCCATTGGCAGAGCTGTTTCAGTTCATCTGGGCGTCCTTTCACTTTGTTGTTCGGAAATAACTCAAATTATTCTCTCTCTTGTGACTTCTTTGGGTGTATTTGCTTGTAAACTTACATGTGCATCTATATAGGTGTGCACATTTATCTGTACCCATACTGTGAGTATATCATTAGAGTTTTGTAATAATAAAGTGGTTCTTAGGAGTTGGGATGTGTGGCTGAGGTGCACTATCTACTTAGGAGATTTTTCCACACCTAACTGGGCTATTGCAGCCCTGGCTTCTTATTGCTGGGCTCTTTGTGGCCCACACCTGCAGCATTTGTTGCCTGGGCTGAAGGAGATGTCTGGCTGGACACTCACACTGATCATGTGCACGTGTGTGCAAGTGCTGGAGTAAGAGCTTTTTATGGATGAAGCTGTCACCAGCCAGGACAGAATGATCATTTCCTCAGCAAGAATAATTTTCAGATTTTCCTCCTGTTCAAACAAAAGGGTTTCCCTTCTTATTTTTCGGGGCAAAGCAATATCAACAGGTTATTGCACATCAAAAGCATGTCTAGCAGTTCTTGTAACAGTGAAGTTATTTAGGTTATGTATCTTATATTGAGTGAATCCTCACCTCTGATGGCCTGGCTCTTGCCACGGGCAAAGAGTGTTCACTAAACTTTTCAACCCTCTCTTCCCCTCCACCCCCTTTTGTTACAGATCATGGAACCACACTGCAAATCTACTGTAAAGAGCCTGGAAAAGAAATGAACAAAGATACAACATTAACATTTCACTGGTGTGATGGTGTTTTTCCAGCCTTCTTAGAAAAGCTTTAAAAATAACAGGTCTGGCAAATACTGAGTTAAAGGAGATGTATATATTGTTAAGAAGTTTTAATTTCTGCTTATGGAGCACATATTCTCTTGACTGTCAGAGTTCCAATTTGCTGTTGGGAACCAAGGATGGTTCATTAGAAGCAAGACAGAAGAAACCACTTTAGGGTTTATTCGTGACTTAAAAGAATGTGTCTTGTGGTGGTGTGTTGGAGGCTTTGAAGTGGTGACTCATGTTGTGCATCATCAGTATCAGGAAAGAGTGCTTTATATAACATTGATTTTTGTATCTTGGTGAAAAATTTCAGACAAGTAGACTACATTTAGAACCAGTGAATGTGATGTTTCAAGAAATACCAAGCTGGAAGTTTGAATGATGCACAAGTAACTTGAATAAGCAGCTTTGCAGCAGGGTGACTGGGAATTTCATTTATTCCAGCTGTAGCTGTTATAAGCAATTTTTACTTTTATAATTATTATAATTATGGAATGGTTTAAGTACAAAATTATGTTCTAAGATATTTTTTATGTCAGGTGCTATATTGGCTTTATCATGACTGATACAGTGATCACATTTTCCTTAGCTTTCTGTATGGCATGAATAGCATAAAACTTGATCAGCTCTAGCTGTTTTGGAAATAACGTGATTTGTATGTCATCAATATACTGCATCATCAAAAGGGGCTTTTTCATTCATTCTCCCTGTAGCTTTTTGTGTACTTTCTTTTTATTATTAAACAGTATAACTGTGACCAAATAAACCCAAAGTATCCAGCCTCAAAATTAAAAAAAAAAAAAACCACAACCCCAACCCTGGAACTTTTTGGGAAGTTGTCTAATACTTTCATGCTGCAAGAAAAGTACAACACAAAAGAGTAAATAAAACCAACACTTTTTAAGGTTCTGTGGCTGTCTGTTGGACATGTTCAGGAAGTTCATAGAGAAACTTTTGTCCAGTTTTAAGGAGGTGTAGGATGATAGGGCAGGAGTTTATGGCCTGAATGGCAATTTATGCACTGTGGTATAACCTGTACTTTTCCTGACTTTCACTCATCTACAGTTAACATGATTGTTAATCAGGACTCACAGGAGAAATTTTTAAAATAAATAAGGATTTCATTATAGCTGTAATATGATTTAAATCTGTTTGAAGAAGTCAGATACTTTGATTATTTCCTATGGTTTGTTCAAGTATTTTTGACTTTCCACCTTTCATCTTAGGAGCATTTAAACTCTGATGTTTGGGAGTAGATCATGCAAGGTATTATCTCATGCTTTTCTTTACATTTTAGGTCTCAGGAAAGTGAGGCATGGTTCAGTGCCATTTACACCTTCTGTGTCTTGTTCTGGTTTTGGCTTCCATGTCACCACTATAAAGCCTTGTGCTCCCTTAGGATTCAGAGAATTAAAAACTTATTATTCATAGAAACTGCTTATAAACATAATTTTTTAAAAAAGCAAACTTATTTTTCCAAAGAAATGAATATATAAACCCTCTCATTTTAGAAGATGAGTCTGCAACAGAAATAAGGAGGACCTGAATGATCTTGTTCAGTATTGATGTTAGCCTGCTGTTTTTATTGTTTTTGTGCAAGCTTCGAGAAAGAATGAAATAGTTTTTTATTCTTGACTTTCTTTAATGGTCTGATTAATAGGCTCTGCTTGTAAGGTAAGAGAGAAGTCTGCAATCTTTTTGGAAAATTCTATTTTGTGTATTGAGACTTGAGTTTGGAGTACAAATGCATGCAATTAGATTTGAAGAACTGAATCCCCTTTCTTGTGCTTTCTTGACGTACTTCAGAGAAATTAAGTTTTAAATTGCATCTTAGTGCTTAAAACTGATACGGTATCTCCTTTGAAAGGCTTTCATATCTGTAGGTGAAGATGAACCTAATCTCCAGTGGAAAACTGAAATGGAGTGTCTAGGGCTTGCTGAGGCTGAGCTGAGGCTGTAACCTTAACCTTAACCTTAACCTTAACCTGCATCCCTTAACTCAGTCTGGCACAGCAGTTACTGTTCTACCTTGACTGCCATCTCACCTGCTCTGTGGGTTGACTGATGAAAGAACTTCCTGTGGCTAAAACCTTGTGTGTTGCTTGATGAGGAAACGCTCTTCGATAAGAAAAGCTGTTTTTCTTGGAATTTCTTGTTCAAATCTCTCGGTGAGTGCTGTGGCATGGTGAGGCTTTTTGTAGAACATACACATTGGAATTAGTTATAGAAATCTCTTTGCAATAATGTTATACCATATGATCTTCTACCTTATGTCTGAGCCCGTTTTTATGGTTACCTTTTGAGTATTCAGTAGGAGATGAATACCAAACACTGACCCTCCTTTTAGGAAGAAGGTTGGTAAAAGTTGGAAGACTCAACATATGCTTTTAAGGCCTTGACATTTCTATGACAATAGGAATAAAGACAAACAGAATTATGGTTCCATTGCAAGTATTCAATAAAACTGCATTTTGAATGATTCTGAGACAATATATGGAATGGCTTGAAAGTACTTCTTTTCCCTTGTTTTGCTGAAAAGTGTAATGGTCACTTTTATGAGGAAATGTGAAGATTTCCAAATGCTTGCTTTAAATTTTGCTTTTGTTTATAAATAACTGAGAGGATCGGAAAAGAGAACTTTTGGTCCAGTGAATAGGTGAGAAGATTAAAAAGGATTGTGAAAATCCAGGTATATTGATATTGCATGTCTGACTTTGCTTTCAAGATCATATTCTCTACTGTAAGTGCTAATCTTGATATGAAAGAAAGCCTTTTTGAAGATGTCAGACATTAACTCTAAGTAGTAAAGGTTTCCTGAGTTATCTCTTCTAAAAACCTTTGCCTGATGTGTTAAGGCTTACACTTTTCTTCATTCCTTTTATCAACTAGACGTAGTTATCTCAAGTATTGAGGAATTAATCCTAATTCTGTTATATGTTGATTTTTTTTTTAATTTTGTGGCATAAACCTTCTGCTAGTTATTGTTGAAAGGGTTTAAATTTCATAGAAACATTTGTAAGAAAACTGAAATATTTAACAGAAACAGTACCCTAAAAGTGAACCTTGAAATGTGGTGGGTTTGGTAAAGTCTAAATGCCAGGCAGGCTTTTCCTTGCAGGTGCAATCTGACTATGAAAGTTCCAGAAAATTGTAGATGTTACTGTGACTATTACAGCTTCACAGTAGCTTCTGTGCTTTTAAAAAGTACACAATTGCAGTAAGTTGTCATAAAATCATCATAGCCAGCAATAAGATCGAGATGTTTATGGAGCAATTTGCTTGTCTCTTGGCTTTCCCAGAGGTAGATATTAACATGCCAAACTTGATCTTTCACAGTTCAGAATTATGACTGACTAGAACTGCTTGTAATTGTTTTACATTTCAAGATTTTTCTTTGTGAGAAAAGGTTATTTTTTTTCTTTCTCACTTGCTTTAACATAACTTCAGTTTAAACCTTTTCTTTTGGAGGGGTGAGCAATTCTGTTTATGTGAGTGATACTCTTTTGAAAAATATTGATTTGTAAGCTTGCTCTGGAGAGTTGTGATAAATTGAAAACATCAGTATTATAATAGAAATATTCCTGAAATTCCCTTAGTGCTGGCAGATAGTGTGGTAGGTTCTCTGTAGGGTAAGGCAGTGTTAATATTTTTGAACAGTACAATTCTTCTAACGGTAAAATGATTGTGTCTTTATTTTTCTGTATGTGGTTCCTGGTAGTACACAGCTTCTTGTATTCACCTTTAAAGGAGCTAGTAGTATTCCTATCTGCAAAGCTCTATTTTCTGCAGTTTAGCCCTGAAGGCATTTTAAAAATAAACTTGGCACACTACACCCAGCTATAAAGAGGAAATTTCACTGTATTAAAAAACCCTGCCTGTCTTACAGCTTTTTTTTGTTTTACTCTTCTATTTGTTTAACAGTTCAAGTCACTGAAAAGATGCAGTTAAAAGTTGCTTGATACTTCAATGCAGGTGCAGTGCTGGAGAGAGCCTGTTTGGCAGGCTCTTGAGCACTTCAGTTCAAGTTCAACATGTGTGCAGTACCTCCCAGTGTTTTTCTACCTTAGTAGAAAAGTTCTTGCCTGCCATGTTTCTTGATCTTTCTTTGGATAGTCTCACCATCCATCCTGATTTTCCCCCCAGTTCCCTTGGCTGTGCCATTTCAGACCCTGCACAGACTTTGCCTCTAGTCTGTGTGTCCTTTTTTCCAAATGCTTTTGACTTAGGATCAGTATGATACAGTGTCCCTGTACACGTTGAGACCGCTGCTGTATTTGTCTTAATTCACCATTAATTTCATTGACTTCTTCAAATACGTTTTTTTTTTCATTTTCCATTTAGATTCCTGTGGTCACTCTAAGCACCTGGATTGGTTACTGTGACCATGTATAAGTACTTAAATGGAGCTGCTTTCCACTGTCTCCCTCTTCCCTAATATAGCAGGCACATAAGTTATTTTCTTTGTTTTCCTGCCTGAGACACTTACCCCACATAATGCCAGCATATGTAGGAGGTTTTGTTTAATATTGAAAGGTCAGCTCTGCAGTTGGACAGTAATACCCAGCTTGTGTTCTTTGCTTTCCTCCCTGCTGCTCCCTGACAAGAACTCCTTGTTGGTTTTTTTTCTCCTGCAGTGTAATCATAAAAACCTTGGATGTAGCTAAACTGCTTCTGGGATTAATTAGCATGCTAGGCATATCTTGTTCCCCAGTTTATATGTGAAAATCCTGAAGCTCTTTCTCTCTCCAAATATCCAGAAAGTTCATCTCGGTGCACAGCAGTGTTGAGGTGGATGGTAAGGTGGGAGAGAAAAGGACATCCTGGAGAGGTGAGAGATGAGAGCACGTACTGTTGGCTGGGAGAGGGAATTTATTCCGTATTTTCATAACCAGAGTTATGAAACATCACCTGGTGAAACTCAGGGCAAAGGGAATGCTGCAGCTGCTGGCAGATCTTTGGAGTAAGAGGAGCCTTGCTTGTTTTGCTTACTTCCTTTTCCTTAAACAAATAAACACAAAACACTTGCGGAGCCCAGGTGTCTGAGTAGGAACTTTATCTTAGCCCTTTTCATCTCCCCTAGTCTAGCTACAAATATTTATGAAGTTTTATGTTTGTGGGTTTTTTTCTTCCTTTGGAACAGCAAGATTCTGTAGCATCTTGTATCATACTGGTAATACTGGTTTTCAGATACCACCATACTGGAGTTCGTAGAAGCCACGCTCATTTCCAAGTCCAAGTAATTGTGTTTAAAGCTGTTTCAAAAGAACCAGACAGCCTGCTTTGCAATTCTACCAATATGTTGATTTGTACCAAATTTTGGAGGCTCAAGCTGATGATAGATGGTGGTAGTTAATCATCATGTTTCATGTATGGACAAGAATTTAGGTCTTCTGATGGATAAATACACAAGTCCCAAGTTCCCATCAGCGTTTTACTCGTAAAGCCTAAACCTAAAGGTAGCAAAGCACAGCAGCTGAGCGTGAGCTCTTTGTGTACATGGCAGACCATTGATCCCAGGTGGCCTTATCTCTGATGCCACACCTGTGTTTTTACATGAGAAATATCTTCCAAATATTTCTTTGTGGTTTCTGTTTACTTACACAGCCACTTCTTCCACCAGTCCCCAAAAATCTGATACAGAATTTCTGAAACAGCAGCATGATGGGCTGGAGAAAGTCTCCTTTTCTAGTCTTGGATGAGCTATTTTTTGTGAAATTTACTAGTTTTGTGGAGTTTAATATTTCAGTTATGTTGCTTTAGTAAAGGTGTTTGAATACTCTAATTGCAACTTCGTAAAACAACTTATAAAGTCATGTTTATTGTAATTTTAGTTAGAGCTAAATGAAAAAATGTCATAACTTGTGCACTTTATGTACAGTTGGAATATCACATTGTATGTAGCTGCCATTGGAGGAAAATGTGCCATTTAAATCTTACTTTACCAAAAAAGCTTCTGGTATCAATTCTGGGATTTTTTGGAAAAGCATTTTAGCTTGTGTTTGCTCTGAGCAGGATTGAAGGTTGCCTGTTGTGACTGGTTGGAGTAGGCCTGGTTCTTGGAGCAACTGAAGTTACAAAATAGATTAAGTGCAAACCTGTGAAGAATAAAGGAAAAAATCAGTTTGTCAATATCTGCCATATTAGAGGGAAAGCTATGGATGCTATTTTTATTTTCTCTGTGGTGCTTCAAGGCTGTGTTGTTTCCCATGGCACTCTAAGAAAATAATTTGACTTGGAGGTGAATGATGTTCAGAGAGTTATTTTCCTGGACATCATTGTATGGCAGCCACAAGTTAAATCAGATGATTCTTATATTTAATGTGAAATCACTCCTGTGTCCCTCTGATTATCTAGTAATTCTGCTTTTCTTCAAGCTGTCAGTAAGCTTGGACAAGCCTCTCCTTTTATGTTATAAATGGTATAAGTAAAATTTAGCTAGTTTTCATTTACTCAAATACCCAGACAAGAGTGGCTGTAACATTTTCAATCACAAACTTTCATGATGACAGTAAAACCAAGGAAGTATATTCAGAACAACAATGGAACAGCCTTTGAAGTATCACATAATCTTAAAAAAATAAAAGGTAACAAGAACAAAAAAGAGCAACAAAAGTTTGTGGGCTTGTATGATTTTTGGAAGATGATGCTTGACTTGTTTTAGACTGATGGAGAAGGTAATTACTGCATACAGGTTCCTTCTGAGCATGCTGCCTGTCACTAGGCATTTGCATTTTGGAAGCACCAGTTTGCAAACCTCACTTCACCCTATTACTGCAGCATGGACAAGTAATGGGACCGGGCTTTGTCACTGCTTGGAAAGCGCCAGGAGGTAAATACGAAGTCAGGATGTGTGTCTGAAAAGTTCTTTATTATATGGTTCTAGTAATTAAAGTTGCCAGACCTGTTCACTGCACTTGTCAACAGCCCAGCCTTGCAGGGGTCTCCTTCAGTTCCTCCCTCTGCTCTTCCCAGAGTGAGCTGCTTCCACAGACTCAGCTTTGTAGATTTGCAGATGTCCTGGGGCCCGCACGTTGAATATCAGGGTCACTCCTGTGGCTTCTGCTTTGGCTGGGCTGTGGGAGCTGTGTGGTGCCAGCCCTGTGTCTGACCTGCAGCACGGGCAGGCTGGTCTGTGCTGTGGCAGCTCCCAGGAGCTTTCCTGTGCAGCATCCCTTGGCTGTCGTGCAGCCTAATGTATCATAGCATGCATAAAACCAGAAGGCAGTTGAAGCTTGAGTGACTTCTAATTTTTTTCCTTGACTTCTGTCCTGCATGCTTTGGTAGCCTTCTGGAAGAAGGCAGAAAAAGGAAAAATATAGGTAAATCTATTATACAGAAGTGTTGTTCTTGCACGAGGGGTTTCCAGTTGTGGTAGTTGTTTCCCTCGTGCA
The DNA here is from genome assembly GCA_013396995.1 of Dicaeum eximium. Classification (NCBI taxonomy): domain Eukaryota; kingdom Metazoa; phylum Chordata; class Aves; order Passeriformes; family Dicaeidae; genus Dicaeum; species Dicaeum eximium. The sequence goes on along the minus strand of VWZP01004370.1, from coordinate 81,873 downwards.
CAAGGACTTTGACTCCACGTATCAGAAGGCCTAAGCATGTTCCAGGCCAAGGCTTAATGCCTCGTACAATGCTTTTGTACAATGCTCAGTACAATCTTAGTATAAACTTAGTACAGTGCTTTCTTCTTCGTGCCTAGTACAAGAATGCCCAGACCTCAGTGATAACAGCTCTCTATATCATTGGTTGAAAGAGAGATAGAGACCACATCTCCATATTGTGGAGCAGGGTAGAAGAACAAGCAGCTGTGTCCCTGAGAGGGAACACAGCTCAGAGATTGTTTATAAATCTGCTGGTGGGAAAGTGATCTTTTCCCTTGCAAAGAAAACCTAGCAGACGTGCTGCTAGGAAATTCAGAAACCCAAAATCAATGAGTACCACACAGAAGAATACTTTTGAGTGACTCAAAACATGGGACTGCATGTGTTTAGGTGAAATTTTGCTCAAGATTTATTTTGTAGCTCAAGAATTCATGCTTTAAGATTTTTTTTTTTGACACACCATGTTCAAGCCCGTGCTACTTGTTGCTTATTGCTAGAAAAAGCCTTTTGAGTTTTCTTTTTGATCTTGAAAGAGTTGATAGTTTTCTTCTCTTCTTGAAACATTCTGACATGCTTTTAAGTAATAAAACAGATGGGTTTTCTTGTTTGTTCATTTTTATCTTTCTGCTTTCACCAGGAGTTAAGCATTGTTTAGAATTTCCTTTTAGAATTCCACTTTCAGAATTACTAATACCTTTCTTTCTTTCACCTATTTGGACCACTGCTTATCTCCATTTGACCTTATAAGCCTTTTTCACTCTATTGGTTTTGTAGTTTTCATTGTTACAAATTTTATTATTGTTTCCTTAGAGCAAAACAAACCCTAAAAAGACAATTGAAATCTGTGGGAAGGCTCAGGACGTGAAGCTGATGAACAGAAGCATCCTAAGTCTAATTTGTGGTGTTCTTTCTTCTACTGTTCTGCTCCCTCTGTTTTCTCCTGTGGATTTGCATGGTAAACTCCTCAGAGGGAGACATGTTTAGTTTTGCAAAGCAGCGAAGCCTTCCCTGTATTTTAAATCTAATGTAATTTTAAAAGACACAAACAACTTCATCAGTAAAATAATAATAAGCTGTAATACGTTGATATGGGCGAGTTAAGCTGCTCTTCTCTTTCTTTGGTTAACTTCAAGGAACAACTGCTGCATGCTTATCACAAGCTTTGATTTCCTTGATTTAATGTTAAAAGCAGTTCTTGCTTTGCAGCTGTTTGAGACTGCCTGATTTTGCTGGGCTGGAACTTTGGGGAGTGCTTGGCTTCCTGCCTGGTTTTCAGCAGCTTGTCAGGGACAGATGTTGTGCTGTCTCCTTCTGAGTATTTTAAAACTGCTCAAGTGAATTCTTCAGACAGCACTTATAAATCCACATGGAGGCTTTTGCAGGCCAATAATTTAAACTGGAAGGCTAAAAATTTTAAAGCTCAAATGGCATATTTGACATGCTATTAAGTGAGAACATGCACAAAAAAAATCAGTGTCAGCATTTGCTGATTTAAAAGTACATTTAGAAAAAAATCAAAATTCTAATAAACCCTGGTAATTATTTAAGAATATGAGACAGGGGAATATTTAACTCTTCAGTGAGGAACATGCATCTTACAGACGTCACAAAGTAGAGCAACAACACTGAATATTCTTCTTTTGAACCTGCAAGTGATTGTCATAGAATTCTGTCTGCCTAGTTCATATAATTCCAGATTCGTGTACATACTTGAATAAGTAAAATGATTTGCATGTCCATAACTACTAGGAGATTTTTGGAATATAAATCAAGTCTGACAGTGATGTCAGTCATAAAAATTGTCCATGTTTCATGTAATTATAACTTTGGAAATATAAGCCTAGAGTATATTTGTTTAAAAATTGCTCAAGTCTGCTGTTCTATACCATACTGGCATAAGGAGAATTTCAAATAGGTAGTAAGAACTCTGGTTATTACTGGACTAGAGGAAATTTCAAGTAGCACAGCATGTTTTTGGGCTTTTTAAAATTTTATATCTTTAATATATTTATATCTTCTTTTTTTTTTTCAGGACACTAAGGATACTAAATTTCTTGTTAACCTTTTGTATTTTCCTTATCTAGAGAAACTGCTGTGTGATAGAAGGGATAAGATGTGTAAGGAGGAATTCAAAACAGTTGGGGACTGAAAGAATGACAAATTTCACTTGAATAATTTAGTACCAAAATTGGCTAGAAATATTTTCCTGTTTTATCTCTCATCATTCTCTTTTACTTTAATGACATTTACCATCCTGATACATCTCCTTTATTCTGGGGCTATTTTGTGGAGTGTCAGCCAGTAAAGCAAATCTCTTGTCAAGACTGAAAAGGGACCAGAGTGTTTAAGCCAATATAAGTGTAGAGGCTCCAAGAGAACAGAAAATACTTTCATCAGAAGTTAGTTTCGTTTTGGGGTTTTTTTTTCCTTCCGTATGCTTCTTGAATACATCATATTTTCTGCAGTTATCCCTTTCTCTTATATTTTTTTTCTGTGAAAAGAGGTCAAGGGATTTTGTGTAAATGTGCTTTGTGTTCTTTAGTGTCTACTGAGGCTGTAAGAAAAGAAGATAGAAGAGATCTCAACTATTCTTTATTTAGGTTTTTTCCTTGTGAATAGGCATGAAGGATGATCCTGAAGTTGAACTAAACTGAGTAATATGAATTTGTGTTGTCTGTTGTCCCTTTAAAGGGGATTTAAAGGTGTTTGGGCTTTTTAAAATGCATTTATCCTCACATCAGTTTTCTTAGTGGGCTTTTATTGCCACTGTTGTCCATGAAGAACTGATTTATAAAGCAGCACAGTATTTTTATTTGCCTCAATTGTGAGTTCTGGCACAGTGCATTGAAATGCAAGGTTAAACTTACTAAGGGGTGATCTGGAAGTTCAGCAGCAACTTATGCAGAGGCCACAGGGTACAGTAGCCTGCAAACAAAATAAGCTGATAATCACATACTTGCACTGAAATAGTCTCTTTCTGTATGGCCATGCGTTGTGATTTGTTCCTGTTTCAGTATAACCAAGACTTAGGTCAGTATTCTCAAATACTGAATACTTGGTATGTTGAAAATGAGCTGCAGATAATTTTGTAATGGATGTGTGGTAATAATGGTATTGATGCATGAAGGGAAAGAAAATCTTGCTTCCTAAATCATAACTATTCTAAAATCTGTGGTAACATGAATAAATTTATTCAGTTAACATGTTCCTTGTAGATATGCTCAGGGATCTATACATGGAGCTGAGGAAGGAGATGTCAAATCTTTCATCCTTTTGTGTTTGCTAGATTTGCTGGTGTTTTATGAAGGTGTTTTTTTTGTTGTTGTTGGTTTTATTTTGGTGTTCTTTTGGAGTTTTTGTTTTGTTCTTAAATGCATGTGATGCTCTTGTGGGAGTCACAGGATGTGAAGGGGAGCTTGGCACTGCCCCTGCCCCAGAGCTGGGTGAAGCAGGATGGGGGTGCTCAGCCTCCTATGGTAGCAGTGTGACAGAATGTGCAATAGATCTATTTTCTTTCACTTCTTAATACTTTTTTTTTTTTGTTTTCTCTACAGAACCATATGGAATTTACGTAGCTCTTATCTTTGTATATATAGGCTCAGCTCTGGGGCTTTGCTATCATTTCTGTGAGGATTTCTCTCTTCTGCTGTAACCTTTGTAGTACCTTTGGAGTTTGTAAACATACAGTGCTAGGATGATGACCAGTGCTTACAGACTAGAATGTGTAGGGTTCATCTCTTCCAGATGTTTAAACATAAAACTGAAATTTGAATTGTCTATTCTGATTTATGCATAAGAAGAAAGTTACAAATCTGAGTTCATCAGTTTGAGTCATCCTTCAGTCATTTCCTGATTTCCCTAAAGAAATCCCTCTCCCTTATGTACTTCTTTCTGCCTTCCAACTTGTACAATTGCAAACGATGTTTTGCGCAGTGAGATGTATTAATGCAGCAGTACATTTTCCTTTCCAAATGTAATCCATGTCGAATAATGAAAAGCACAGGCTGATCTCATTTGTGATAGATAGAGTGTTAGCAAGAGATCATTTCTTCTCCTGTCCTTGATGAAAATTGGGTTGTCAAAGATACTAGCTGTCCCTGTGTTAGCAAATGAGTTTCCTTGGTGCTAAATGTCACCAAGTTTTATTATAGTAATGGCTCAAGGAAGAAATGGTGGGGAATAGGTTGTCATTAGTTAAGCAGAATTTAACAAAGAAAAAATGTCCTGACAAAGTCAATTTAGAATGATGTCCTATCATCTTACAGTTTGTGTTCTTTGGGGTTTCACAGTTCTGTGGAAGAAAACAAAAGATGCAAAGATACATTATAAAAAAGCAGGAACCTCCACTGGTTCATCATCTTTAATGTCCATCTCAATGAAACCTGCCTCAAGTTGGTTAGTTTATGTAGCAGATAATTGTCAGTTTGGATTGAAGAATTGTCTTCCAAATCTACTTTAATTAAAAATCCTGGGAATTAGCTATATGACAGCTGATTGCAAAATCTTGAATGTAAATCTCGTGGTTTAACTTGAATATTAGTAACAGACACTGTGGTTCATTTGAATCTCTCCCAGAACTGTAGTGAAGTGTTCATTAATACTGGTCTTAGATGGTGCCTAAAGTCTTCCAAGCTTTGTTTTTAATTTTTTTGTGTTAACTTATGGAGACAGTCACAGTAAGGTGACTCTTTAAAATATATGCAAAATTCTGAATTTGAATATTACAGATGGTTGATTCTCTGCATTCCTTCTCTCATGAAGCAAGCATTAACACATGGCTTCAGTACAGAACACAAGTTTAGGATAGCTATTCAACAGGTCCTTACAGACAGTAACTGCGTTCAGGGTAATTGAATGTGAATAACAAAATGGTTTTGAGTAACCTGTGCTTAACCAAGTAAGACTGACTGTACATCAGCTGTCAAATATTTACCTCCTCCAGCCAAGAAATGCTTGTGCAAACTGTTGTCAGTATTTTGAGTGCAGCACCAATGAGCACCAGGGCAACCAGATTAATACACATTTGGGCTACTCTTGCTGCCCAAAGAAGGAGCATAAAGATTTAAAAAAAAAAAGGAAAATAGAAAAAAGGCATGTGTTCCTTTTCTGCTTTCTGCCTAGTAATGCCTATGTATCTTGTGATGAATTTGTTGTATGGTTTTGTGGGGTTTTTTTAAGCTAACCATGCAAGAACTCCTCCAACAAAACAAACCCTACATGGTGCAAGTCATAGGTCATTCCTGTGAGCCTTTTTCTCTCATGCCTGCCTCTGCCATTCATGGTCCTCTGGTCTGTGGTGGGCAGGACATAAAGTGACTTCAAGAATCTGTCACTGACTTCTAGCTAAGAAAGTTACGCACAATGAACATGTTAAAGTGTCTGAAAATGCCTGTAAAGATAGGGAGACCCTTTTAAAGGTCCCCATCCTGTTCTTTCGTTTTTCAAGACAGTAACGGGAAGTCATTTTGTAGCCAGGATCCTGGGACTGAAGAAGAAAGTCTTACAGTTGGAATCTCAGAGAAATCTAGTAATAACACTGTGCTGGGTCTGGCTGGGGTGGTGTTCCCAAGTTTTCTGTTTGCCCAGCAGTTGTGGGGCTGTCTCACACTGATGGCTAAAACAGTTCTGGCCATGAGGTTGTGAGGAGACACAGCCAGGGCAAGTGACCTCAGCTGACCAGAGGGATGTTAGATGCCATGCCATATGATGTGTACTCAGTAGTGAAAGCTCAGGGCAAAGAGGGGCATGGGTTAATGCCAGGTGGGTGTTCAGCAGCTCTCTGGAATCAACTCACTTCAAACTCCCTCAGTGGATGACTGGCACTGAATAGGCTCAGAAAGGAAATTGAGGATGAATGTGAGGTCAGACCTGTTCTGTGAAGTAAGATGATGTAGTCTGCTGCTCAGAGACAGGGATTTACCAGGAGAGTTGCAAGATAAAGGATGTTTAAGCATGCTTAAGGAGGTTGGTGGAGCTGGTTAAGATGCATGGGATAGAAACCAGTATGGGTGATCACTTCTTTTGTGCTCCTTAGCCCTGATCAGGTGGTGGTGTTGAAGGTGTAAGACAGGTCTTTGAACTAAGTTCTCTGGGAAGAAAACAACAAAGTGAGGCTTGTTTGTTTTGGTCTCTGCAGAGGAAGTTGATGCTAGAGGTATCTGCTGTTGCTTTTTGCAAGGGTTTATGTAGTGAGCAGATGTCACTTGTTGACTGTCAGACTGTTTTGTATTCAGCTGCATGAGTAAACAAACTATTGGAGAGACTGTGCTTGAGGATTTGGAGTTCATTTCTTTAGAAAGCTGTGTCTTTGTAATCTGTATTTACACAAGACTATGTCTTGTGAGCAAATTGATATAATCTGACTGTAGAGCTCTTTTTCTGCATGGGTAAGCAAATGTATTAAGCTATAAGCAGATGTATCAGACCTACTTCAATATGGGAAAAATTAAAAGTTAAAGTTGGTAAGCAGGTTCAATAGTAAATAAAATGACTAGGTCATCAGATAAATGTTTAATGCAGAATGCAGTTCGTCTTCATTCAATATCTCAACACCTGAGATAAATAGGATACTTGATATGTTTTAGTGTTCTGTTCAAATTCCCTTTAAAATGAACCAGATGCAGCTTCATCAGTTTTTACTTGAGAGACTTGTATCATATTGCTACATATCAGCATAATTAGAGATACTCAGTGATGTTAAAATTGTATGTTTACAAGATGTAAATGCAGTTTTAGAGCCATGAAGTCTAGGAATTAAATAGCTGAATTAATCTGGCAGAAGCAAAGTCAAGAGGAATTACTGAAAGTGAGAAAAGGAAATCTGAAATAAACTTGTTTGGTTTAGTTTTATGCTGTCTGTTACTGGTTGGGAAACAGGGTGGTTAGAAGGCTGTAATGAGCTGTGGGAAGGGCTGAGAGTCACACAGAACTGATCTGCTCAGCAAATGGGTCCATAATAGCTAAAAAACACCATGAACATTTTTCATCTGTTTCAGTTGTTTACTATCGATACCTTTTACATATTGATGAAAAAAATCTTCTCACTCTCAATCTGTAATCTCTGGCAGATTTATTAATGCTGTAATTATAGTTTTTTCAAGGTGTGTATAATGAGAGCACCTTAGGATGCTGAGAAGAATATTAATAACTGGCCCTGAAAAATAGACTGGATTGTCCCACCTGCTCTTTGTCTTTCAAAGTGGTATTTATGGCATCAGTCAGCATTAGTTCTCCCTCTCTTGAAGAGTTCTGCCTTAGACTCCATGGTGACCTGCTTTGAGAGACTGTATCTTCAGATTTCTATTTCAGTTCAGAATGGGTTTTACAGAGTGTCATGTCAGTGCATTTGGATGTTGTACTCTAAATTGAAAGCCTTTGAAATGCACAATAAATACCTAAACTCAATATTTGACACCTTAGGAAGGTACTAGCAGCAAGTCAGGAAGTGAAAAAGAAGCTTTAGTTTGCTCACATAATTACAGTGGTACAAAAATCTTAGAAGGTGTAAGAATTAAGATGATGTGGGAATCAATTGCAAGGCATATGAAAAATTTTTGATTTAAGAACACAGTCCATCCTAAAAATGTTAAGGGAACATTTATATTTTTAGAGGTTCAATAAATGTGGTCACTTCTCTCAAAATGCAGCAGTCATAGTTTTCATTCTGCCTTTTTTTTCCTCTTTCCCTCTCAAGTATTATTTCAGCTTACTGGGGAAAAAAGTTTCTCCAAACTGCATGAGTTGGTTTTAAAAATACTTTTATTACTTTGTGGTTTATTGTAAACAGGTCAAAATAAAAAGATGCTTTTTGTTGCATATTTTTAACTTGAAAAGTTTTAACTCTGAAGTAATTAATGAATTGCATGTTACAGCTTGGCTCATTTAGTATGTTCCCAAGGAGAAAAAAGGAATTGCTGCTCCTCTGTTCAGCTGTAGTGGAGTGTGCATTAAACTCTGCCTCACCCCTGTGCTATTCTGAGCTTCTGCACGCAGACAAGCACGGAGTTCAGCCAGGTACACCAGCAAAGCCTTGATGTCCTGGGGATGTTGTCTGCGATGGGATGAAATCACACACCTTGCAGTTTTAACAAGTATCAGGAAAAAAAGCTCGGAAAAAGTATGGGGAGGTTTTCAGGGTAAGAGTTCAGCTGGTGCAGTGTATGGCCTTCAGTTTGGCTCATGCAAACAGGGCAAAGAACGTATCTTGCCACTATGACAAACTTTTTTTGCAGGAATTGGCAAAGGCTGGAATATAAGTTCTGTGTTAGAATTACAATTTGTAAATCCCTCCTGACTCCACTTCCAGCCTAGAGCCCAACTGGTGGGTGCAGAGCCAGAATGAGGAACTTTCTTGTAGCAGGGCTGTAGTGGCTGTGGTTGAACTGTGCCCTTGGATTGCCCAAGTTCCACAGCAAATGAGTAAGATGTGTTCATAGACACAGGAAAGCTCCCTCCTGAGGTGGTTAAATGAGTTAGTTTAAAGCTGGGAATAGGAGTTTCTTTCCCAGGTATTCTGGAGTACTTCTATGGTGGCTGTGTGTTTCTGTTACTTTTAATATGAGGTTTTATGTTTAATAGTATTTTGCTAATTGTTGTTAGACAGGAGTTGGTTTTGATTGGTGAGTGTTGCTTGTATGAGCTTTTAGAAGGAGAACTTAACTGCTGCGAAAATATCTCATGCAAGTATTGAATTACAAGATTTGATTTTTTTTATGGTCAAATGCCTATTATCCTGAAGTCAGGTAATTACATTGTGTTTTCCAGTACTCCATGTACCTGGCAGTGAGTGTGTCATATTTGTAGGTAAAAGCAAACGAGTGATGAGTCATGTGATAGGAGGTAAATGTGGATTTCCCCAGTCTGTCCTATTATAAAAATATTTTGTTATTTAACATCTAACATACTTAATTTTGTTCTCAGTTTTTATAGAGGTTGCCCTGCCTAGAGGCTAGTATTTTTAGATGCTTTAAAAACGGTTGGACTTGAGTGTGGCAGTATTCAGAGTTTAAGACAGCTTGAGAGGCAGAATTAGTTAAATAAAGTTAAACAGTGAGTTGGTCTTTGAGATGTAATCCAGTGAAATATTTTTAACAAGTCTGGTGTTTTTCTGAAAAGTCTAGTTAGAGACTATATGACAGTATTTGAAAAACATAGTTGTCTGGCAGAAGGACTAACACTGAATAAATGCAATACCCAGGTAGATGCCTTTTGGGGTAGATAATCATGAAGTGATACCCAGTGAAAAATGAGAGAGGAGCCTCTAGGTTTACTGCAACAGCAAATAAAACCTCCCTGATGAGTTGAGGCCATAGCAGTGAGAAGCTGTTCTTTCTTTCCTGTGGCTGTGGGTGTGTTTTGGGGAAATGCACTCGGGCGAGTCGCTGCCAGCAGTTTGAGCGCGCTGGGATTGTGTCATGTTCCCGACAAAAGCTTTGCTGTGCAGCCACATGACTGCGGCATCCAGAAATAATCACATAATCTCACTGCTAGAGGGCCTGCCTTAGCCTCACAGCACAACTCTCTGCTTGGAGCCTACTGATCTTTCTTTTTTTTAGCAGAAGATGGAAGGAACTTTACAAATGCACCAGGCCTCTTACATGATTTGTTTGGTTTTTATCTTCCAGGTGTTGTAGGAAGTGAGTTGTATATTTAAAAATACTTGAAGTTGTACAAATACATAATACATTTTTTAAAATGGAGTTTTGCTTTAGAGGGTGGGTCTTAAAAATTAAAAATATTTCCAGGTTATTGCTTGTGAAAAATAACGTATCTGGGAATAGTTGCAGATAATTGAATTTCTATTTTGTTCCTAAGGTTGTTTTTTTGCTTCTGCTGGCATTTCTGAAAATCTCAGTAATTCTCTTATGCAACCACTGGCAGCAATAATACGCTCTGAAAAAGCATGAGAGACCAAGTCAAGGCTAGGAGAGAATTTAATGCTTAAAATAGGGAAATCTATTAAACAACCAGATCCAGTGAAAGGTGCCCCTGCCCATGGCAGGGGGGTTGGACCAGATGTCCTTTAAAGATCCCTTCCAACCCAGCTTGTTTTGTGATTCTGTCAAGTGTTAATATGTTCAAAATTATACATGTTTTGAAACAATTGCTGTTTTTTACTACTAGTATTTCCAATTTAGATGGCAAAGGAAGGGAGATAATATTTTTAAAATTTGCCAGGTTTTTATGTGAAGTGGTTTTTAGTTTGTTTTCTGTGGTTTGTTTTCCTTTTTTTTTTTAGAGACTGAATGTAATGTTATGTAATTGTAAAAGACATATATGGGTTTGGTTGGGGTTTTTTTAGTTCTGTGTTCAGCACAGCAGCTTACTTTCCCTGTTGCATGCAACATTTAGAAGGCTGTTGGGAAGGGATGCTTCAGCTTTTTTCAGGCTAGGTTTCTCTTGCCAATAGAGATTATAAAGACAGGCAGTTCTCCTGTTTCGCCTAACCAAAAAAAGAAAGGAGGGAGACTGTCTGCCCAAAACTTGGCTGTGTAAATGCTGAAGGTTGTTCTGCGAATTTTGCTTGTTCAATAGGAGGGGGGGAAAAAAAGGCTGGTTAGAACTGCCATAGTTTTATGTGGTGAAGCCGTACCAGCTGACTGATATAAATAATTACCTTCCATTTTGGATATATTTTCTGATTTTTGGCATCTAGATTGCCCTTGTCAAACATGGATTTATGAACACTTGGCACTGTTGAAGGATGTTTCATAACCAGGTATCCAGTGGAGTTACCTAAATGAGTGACATATGTAGCCATTACTTCCTAGGTATCGTGATGTTTGCAAGTCATTGCTCTGGCTTTGAGCTTCTGCTCTGCTCTTGTGAGAGATTCCACCCTGGAGTGCTGTGTGCAGCTCTGTCCCCCACACAGGGAGGGCAGGAACCTGATGGAGCCAGTCCAGAGGGGGCCACAAAGATGCTCAGGGGGCTGGAGCATTCTTTGGTGTGGTGACAGCTGAGAGAGCTGGGGTTATTCAGCCTGGGGAGGAGAAGGCTCCAGGGACACCTCACTGCAGCTTTTCAGTACAGAAGGGAGGCCTAAGCAGCAATGGGGACAGACTTTTTAACAGGGCCTGTTGTGATAGGACAAAGGGTAATGGCTTGAAGCTAAAAGAGCTTTGATTTAGGTTATGTAAGGAATAGGTGCTGTGAGGGTGGTGAAACAGCAGAGCAGGTTATCCAGGGAAGTTGTGGATGCCCCATCCCTGGAAATATTGTGGGCCAGGTTGGATGGGGTCTGAGCAATCTGATCTAGTTGAAGATATTCCCCCCTCATTGCAAAGGGATGGGCTAGATGACCTTTAAAGGTCTCTTCCAACCCAAACCACTCAGTAATTCCAATACAAGTGTGGAAGATCAATTTCTCTATTCACTTTCAGTTGCCTGTGAAGTTTTCAGTGAACTGATTCTGACATTGCTTTTTTTCCAGACCCCTCTTTTGATGATAAAAGCAAATAAGGAATAACTTCTGATGCTTCCAAATTATGCAACAGCTGGTGTGTTTAACTTTTATTTTTATGGTTGTTGCTGTCCTCCCCGTGTTCAGTCATGCCAAGAGTCTCATTTTAGAGTTGTGTCTTTTTAGGACAAAACATGATATACAGACGAGTAACTGTGCAATAAATTGTTGATGTCAGTGCTGCCTTAAAACCTTTTTACTTTCAGTGTAGAGACCATTACAATGTGTGCGTAGATTTTCAGATGTAGTGGGCTTTAAAATGTGAAATACAGCTCTTCTGTTGTATGAAATGATTGCTGTATACATGAAAAATATTTCAGCAAAGCTTCCTGGGCTTTTTAAACTTGACTCACAAGTAATAAAAGTGCCAGATGATAAGACAAATCTTGTGAACAGGTGCTCACATTTTTTTAAATTTGAATGTCTCAGTAACTTTTCTTACTGCTTATTCATGATTTTTTTTCTGTAGGTATTTATTGTTTGAAATTATAAAAAAGTTATGGTAGCAATACATTTTAAGCTCACTGAGGGGTTACCACATTGATTCCTCATCTAACTGGGGCTGAAAGCTTCAGATTTAGTGTGTTTCAGTCTTAGTTACATGAGAGAGCTGAATTTCCTTAGCTGCAAGAGTTTGATATTTGTAACTTCAGGTGGGGTTGAACTTTGGAATTAGCTTAGATTCTGTCTCTGCAGAAGCATTGTAGCAGCGGTGCTGTGTGCGGGGGCGCGAGATCGGTTAGGGAAAGGTGCAAAAAGCCTCCCACTAGTTTACAGTAATTTAATTTTTAATTATAATATCTTTTATCCAAGAATCTCCAAGTGCTTTACAAACACAGCTTTATTCTCAAAATGTTCTTCTGTATTGCAATGCTTTGCAGTAAGGGAGTGCTGTGAGAGTGAAACGTTACCTTAATTTTCCATATAGGAGATGGGCATGTTGTCTAGTGCGACAAACGTTCATTGATGACACGGGAATGTGAGTCACAGTATGGACCACTGTTTTATAAACTTAATCATACAGCTCTAGGTGACAATTAAAGGCTGTAATCATATTGTTCAAGTCCTTGAACTGTTCCATAGTCACACATGGATTCAGTGCTAATGCTGGTAGCAGACATTGATACAGCACTTGCCAGGCCCAAAGCTGATAGTTTTCTCATCAAAGAAAGACATGAAAGTTAAGATAGGATTAAAATTGGAGATGTCCATTCCCTATTTAATCCATTTGCTGGCTCATCCTGCTTTTTCATCTTTTTTTTTTTGTACTATTTTGTATAGCCTCTGAATAATGAAAAAGTTTGTAAAATGGCTTTTAAAAAACTGCAGTGTTTAATCACTTGAATAGAAGTTAGAAACCCAAAAGAAACACAGTAAGAGGAAACAAACTAATTGAATGATATTACAAATCTCTACAAGAGTTAAGAGGATGCAAGTTCTGCCATTTCCTTGGGTGCCTCCTCATTTCTGTTTCCTTTTTTTTCCCCTTGTCTTATTTAATCAATAAAGTTTTCGGCTTACTGCTTCTTTATATTGTGGTTCCTTACCAAAATGTCACCAGCCTAGCAATGCTTCAGGTTACAATCTATATCACATCTGCTGCCTAAAGCTGTAGCTGGAGTTAGTGGTTTTTGCTCCTGCCCAACCTGGTCACTTAGTAATGTACTTGTAAAAAGCAGAGAACTTGATATGGAAACATTTGCAATGTTTTAATGATGTATTTTTTCCCCCAAAACTGGGCAACCTTTGGTGGTATAACAATTTTATTTCAATGAGAAATTAGTAGAGTAAGTTTATTGGAGTCATGGTTACAGCAAAAGGGAGGTCTTATGTAATAAAGCTGAGAACTGTGTAACACAGATGTTTAAAACCAAGCTTTTATGATAGGAGTAAAGAATAAGAAAGTTTCCCATGAAATATTTTTGATTGAAAGGATCTGCTTTTCCTTAGAGGCGTGTGAACACCTCTGTATAAACAAAGAAAGCCAATACAAATACCAAGGCTTCTTGTTTGGATATCTTATTTGTTGATTCTGTTTGTCCAATCCTTATGCTGCATCAACTGTTGGGTATCTGGGAACATCTGTAAAATTGCTCTAGTGAAAAATTCAAGAAAGGAAAAAGACATGGCAATGCTGCAGAACATCAGAAAGAATTGAGGCTCCATCAGTTTTTTTTGGTTTTTTATACAAAGAGGAAAAGGTTACTTGTGAAGCTTGAGTTAATTCAATTACTTACATTGTTGGCATACCATTTTTTTCTTTACTTTTATGAGTAAATAATGAGGGAAGTTGTATGTAACATTGTAAAGATGAATTGTAAGTTTGATTGGTTCCATGCTTCCACTTTGCCTGGCTGACACCTTTAGATCAATCTGAAAATAAGTATGACTTCCCATTTTCAGGTTTGGATTTTGATTCCTTTTCTGCCCTGAAACCTTATTTTCCAGTGTATATGAAGACTTCTCTCATTGTTTTGCCCAGAATATTTTCTCTTTCTTAATTCCTACTGTACAGTCACATTCCTCAGAATAAGTCCACTTTTTTTTTTCTGTTTTCACCTACAGTGAGGAAAATGGGATTTTCCAGTTCTGCAATTTAATGGCAATTCTGGGTTCCATTGGTTTCTCTGCTAAAAATGCAAATTCCTTAGAATATTTGTTGTCTTGAAAGTTCATTTTAATGCAAATATGTGATCATGAACTGAGATTATTGTGCATTAAATTACCACACATTAACTGTGAAAGCCTGCTTCTTACCTCATTTTCCTGAGTCATGATTTTTCTTCTGTGCTTTCAAGCATGTAACAAATGCTGCTGCAAAACACTTGGTATGATTGCTGCTAAATTGTGTAAGTGCTGCTCAGCTCCCAGGGTGAAATAACCAAGGTGTCAGGCTCACAGTGGTGCTTTCTGCTGGTTCATGCAGGCCTTGCCTGGGTCTTTCTGTGGGGTAACAATCCACCTCCAGGGGTGCTGGCCTCAAAGGGCACAATTTTTCTGTGAAGTCACTCATTAGACTTCTCCCAGCTTAAACACGAGTTGTGCCTTTGGTTTATCTCACAGTTGGTGTGTGATGGTCCTTTGAATCATGACGTTTTTCTTATATATAGATTAAAAAACACTTAATGGGTTCTTTGCTTTGTATGCTACAGTAATTTGTCTTGATTTCTTGGGTTTTTTAATTCATTTTCTAGTCTGCAAATAAAAACCTGTCTTAAGTGTCAGTGTGTATTTAAAACTATTTTTATTTACATTACCTCTGATGTAAACAATATGCAGCAGTATCCTTTTAGCAGAGGATGCCAATAAAGATTGCTTGACTAGAACAGACACTTTTGTTAATTTTCTTCATTATTTGCTGGAAAGAGCCAAGTGTTAAGCACACAGGACTCGAGGTGAGGCCGCCCCAGCCCAGAGCAGAGCAGGACAATCCCTCCCTGGCCCTGCTGGCCCTGATGTCCCCAGGACAGGGATGTCCCCTCTGGCTGCCAGGGCACTGCTGGCTCATGTTCAACTTGCCACTGAGCAGGACCCCCAGGTCCCTTTCCATGGCCCTGCTCTCCAGCCCCTCATTCCCCAGCCTGTCCAGACATCCAGGTGCAGAATCTGGCACTTTCCCTTGTTGAACCTCACATGGCTGGTGATTGCCCACCCCTCTCATTTGTTGGGGTCTCTTTTCAGGGCCTCTCTGCCCTCAAAGGAGTCAACAGCTCCTCCCAGTTCTGTATCATCTGTGAACATGCTCAGTCTCCATTCCAGTCCTGCAGCCAAGTCATTAATGAAGATGTCCATCACATGATGTTTTTATCCAGCTCTGTGTTGGACATTTTATCCAGAAGGATACTGAAAGCACTGAAAGCTTTACTGAAATCCAAAATGGTTGTCACCTCCTCAAAGGGTACCATTGCTTTATAAACTGGGAAAATGCAAGTTGCTATCTGAGTAAAGAAAATGGGGAGCAACTTGAGCTGTCTTCTGTAAGTTGCTTATCATCATTGAACCTATGAATCTGATACCAAGCATGTGCTAAACGCTACTGGAATGCATTGTTGTATTTTTTGTTTATTTATTTTCTGAAGAAGCTTGGGTAAAAGCAGAAGTGACAACTTCAGGTTGTCTTTTCTGGCTTATTCTCCTTCACTGCTGAATGTTCAAATAGTAACATTTCTGTAGTCACTTGACAGAGAAGTCAAATCTAAGTAATTGTTGCTCTGCAGCAAATTGTTGTGAAGGCTGAACCTACGAGCAGAAGGCAGCTTCTGAAAGCGAAATGTCTGACTAGGTCTGATAATATGTTCTTAGACTTTGTGTCATACAGAAAAAAAGCACAACTGAACACCTGGACAAGTAGACAAAGAATTGACCCAGTGTTGCAGAAGGGCCAGGGAGGAGGAGTGGTGTGGAGCTGGTGGCCTGTCTGCTGAGCCAGTCTGATTCTTGCCTTCTCTTTGTTGGGGTTCTTCCTGGCTTTTTCTTTATCACTTGCTGTAAAGTTGAAGTCTTGAAGCTGGAGATGGTTTCTCAGAATGATTTGGGAGCACTGAAGCATAGCCAGATCATGATGAAGCCTACAGTAATATAAATATTATATTAAGGTTGGTTATTAAACTGTAGAAAAGGACACAGCAGTTTTTGAAAACTCTAATTACTTAGCTTATTGCAGAGAATGAAATGAATGAAATTAGTTGTTTTGCCAGTAGCCAAAAGATGGAAGGTAAGAGTTACGAGCAGTGACATAAAACCTGTGAATACCCACTTTTTTTGAATTAAGACTTTGTTGTCATGTCCACCTGAAATGTGTTCAGAATTGTTTTTATATCCACTCTTTCAAAGTGCCATGGAAAAAGTAGATGTTGTAAAAAACTTGTTTTGTGTATGTGAGATAAATAGAATAAGCAAAGAGTTAAGAAGTTTTATTTCAGCTTTGTAGCAGGCGTTGTGTTTTATCAGTTCATTATCAGAAATCAGTTCAATCTGTCAGTTTGGTGCTTTATGTGAACTTTTCCAATGGCAAGCAGCAAAGTTTTTCTCCCCTTGTATATAAATCAGTAAATCTGTCAAAGTCTGCCTTCAGCCTGGCTGTTCATCCATATGCTGCAGAATGCTGAAAGAACAGGAATGCAGCTATTTCTTAGACAGAACTATTTTGTGTTGTTGAATGCTGGATGTGGAAGCTAATTAGCATTTTTCTGAAATTTCTTTGTAGTTTGTTATTACTCCGTGCAAAATTTCACCTGTGTATATGCAAATGGGTTCATATTTATCTTGGTAGGCTGGTATGATGTCTGAATGGCAATGGCTTACAATAAGAAACAGGATGGGTTCATTTTCTAGCATCTTGCAAAACAGTTTCTCTAAGCAATTTAACCTTTTCTGTGTGAAGCAGTCACTGGGGAACCTTATGTATAATGCTATATTATAATAGGCTCTTGCATATAAACCAGCTTTAAAGATTGTTCCCCAGTATGCTGCAGAGGTTCAGTAGTTTGTGTTTAAACTGAGCCAAAATAACCATAACAGCTTTTTGTGGGTTTAGAAACCTGATGTCAAGGTTCTCAGAAATGCCTCTCTGCCCTAGTGCTGTATTTGAATTTCTGCTGGTGCAGATGTGAACTGTCATGGGCTAGTGGATCATCTGATTCTCTAAAATTATTTTGCAGCTATCATATCAGAAATTTATATAATAAAATAATACAGCTTTTTATGGCAATGTGCATTCTAATGAGAATCTACTCGATGTTGGTTTTAAGGAGAAAAAATTCAAACTACCAAAAGAATAAACCTGAGTGTATGTGAAAGCTTTGTTTCCTCGTAGAGAACTCATATTTCTCTTTTCTTCTCAGTCCTCCTGCTGCAATGTAAGTTTTGCCATCATTTCCAGTATAATCAGTGATTTCAAGGCATTAGGAAAAAGAAATCCACCAGTGCATACACTCAAATGAATGCATCCTGCAATATGTGACTACTAAAACTACTTACACTTAGAGCAAGCAATTAAATTCCACTGACGAGATTATTTTTTTCTCCTCAG
Organism: Dicaeum eximium; assembly: GCA_013396995.1. NCBI lineage: Eukaryota > Metazoa > Chordata > Aves > Passeriformes > Dicaeidae > Dicaeum > Dicaeum eximium. The sequence continues at coordinate 64,342 of VWZP01004370.1, read as the reverse complement.
AATGGGAAGTGTCCTTTTCACTTTTCGGTCTGTCTTATCATCAAAACAACATATATTGTAATTGCTGGTTTCTTGATGAATTCACAGTAATAATCATGAACTGTTGGTTGTTGGTATTGGCATGATGCAAGAATATTGGTGTTGTCTTGAATGAGGTATTGCCAAGTAAAGATTAGGTTTTTTTGGAATGTGTTTAGTATATTCAGTGAAGCTGTATTACAGGCAGAACACTGCCTTAATCCAAGGCTTTTCCATCAGTTATTGGGGAAAAAATTGACAAACTTTTACCCAGTAGTAGATGGAGTTGTGAGGAGATTCTTCTCTGTCTCTGCCATTTCTCTCTGTATCACTGTCCCACCAGTGTTTTAATCCAGATGGGTTTGATCACAGTTCTGGTGCAAAGCTTTCAGGGCAAGCTTATGGCAATGGCCAGCTAAACCAATACATCTTATCTCCTCTAGCACATAACTACTGTTTTTTCTTAAAATGAACCTTGGTTCTTTACATTTCACCTGTTTTTCTGGGTGAGTTTGTTTGGGTTCATTTTTTTTTGGGGTGGGGGGTTGGTTTTGGTTTCGTTTATTGTTTTCTTTCTTGTTTGTTTATGTTTTGTTTTGTTTTTTTTTTTTAAATAAGTCAAGGCTGCTAATCCATGTGTAATTTTGGAGCCATCAGGTATGATGTCAGCTTTTCCACTTCAGTCTGTTAATATTTTTCTGAGGAGAAATAACATGTTGGCAGAGGGCTGCCTCAGCAGCCTGATCCTAGTGGAGAAATGGGCAAATCAAGTAACAAGAGCTTCCATGAATGAACATATCTTGTACTTCAGAAGTATTTTGGCATAGCTGAGCCAGTTCTCAGGGGAATGGGCTGTGATTTGATTCTACCAAACTATGGTTTTCCTCTGGACTCTTTGACATTTTGCTTTTTTTCCTCTCTTTCTGGGGTGTTGTGGCTGCTTATGCCTAAGTGAAATTTTTCTTGGCACAAGCTGACAGACAAACCTGAGAAATAGTCTGAAAAACTGCTACTTTGGACTCTCTTCCCAGCTAGGAACTGTACTGATTTTATGAATGGGAAAGTAATTCTCAGAGCATTTATTCCAGTCTAGGTGAAGTTTCTGCTTAGGCTGGGTAAGGGTTTAGAAACTTCTAAAAGGACTCAGTAAGTCATGTGGGAATGTGAAGCAATAAACTATCACCTTAGGAAACTCACTTACTTAATTTCTCTCTAAAGATGTATAGTCATATATCTTCCAAGTATATAAAAGAATATTAGTGACTGAGGTCCACCTGAAATGTATTCAGAATTGTTTTTATTGCCACTCTTTCAAGGTGCCACTGAAAAAGTAGATGTTGCAAAAAACCTGTTCTGTGTATATGAGATAAATAGAATAAGCAAAGAGTTAAGAAGTTTTATTTCAGCTTTGTAGCAGGCGTTGTGTTTTATCAGTTCATTATCAGAAATCAGTTCAATCTGTCAGTTTGGTGCTTTGTGTGAACTTTTCCAGTGGCGAGCAGCAAAAACTTTTTCCCCTTGTATATAAATCAGTACATCTGTTTTGTGGCAGCATGAAAGAGGCTTTGGGGTGTTCCAGAGAATGAGTGAAAAGTTTGCTTTTGTGATTTCAAGTGGTTTACTCTAGTTGCTATTAACCAGTAAGTTTTTGTGATAATATTTTGTTATAGTGGGTTTTTTTTGGGAGCTGACATGATGGAGTGGATTAGTTATAAGGGCTGTATCAGTTTTCAAATTGCAGTCTCCTGTACTGAGCAATGCTTGTGGTGAGGCAGGGCTCCATTATTGGAGTGGCATCCATTGCAAGTCAGAGTAAATTCCTCAGGGTGTAAAATGAAATGTATGAGAGTCATGTAGTCCTCTACAATTAATTGCTGAAGTGTGTAACACTGCTCTGCTGGAGAGTTTTCCCATCTGTTGCAGAGGACAATATGTGCAGAGGAATTCTGAATCAGTGCTGGCCTGAGCAGAATAAAGAGAAAAGGAACTTTTCTCTTTGAATTCTAATTTTTGGGGTTTTTAATTTTTTTTTCCTGCAGGATATCTTACTCTAAGTGCTGTACATGTTTTTATGTAACCATTTGTTTAGAGAGAAATTGTGTAAGAGAAATTTCTCCCTTTAGTTCTCTTTTGGGATTCACAAGGCTCTGTTGGGCCACCTGGCTGAGTGCAGGTCCAGCTGGTCACTTGTGTGCTACCACAGAGGAACAAATGGCACCCTGATGATGGTGGGGTGGCAGACCACAGCCTCACTAAGCTCCTTTGCAGAAATTTGGCATGTTTGAGAGGTTCTCTGTCTGTGCTTTGCAAGTGCAAACAACTCTGTGGTAAGAAATGTTATATATAATCATTAGGAAGTCTAGCAGTCTCCTGGTTTTTCGTATTTTGCATAATGAAATTATTTCATGGGAAATAAAGATGTTTGTAATAGCTCTTCAGGTAATTTAGCAAGTCTCACTTCACAGGTAATTTAGTTTTTCCTTTATGGAATAAAATAACTTGCATAGCTTTCTTGAACTTTTCCTTTACTAATACAATTTAATATATACAAGGGCTATTAATGTAATTTTTGCAATTCAAATTCTTTTATTTACAGAATCACAGAATAGTTTAAGGTTGGAGGGGACTCGTGGAAATCATCCAGTCCAACATCCCTGCCAAGGCAGGGGCACCTAGAAAAGGTTACATAGGAATGTGTTCAGGTGGATTTTTAATGTCTCAAGAGGGGGAGATTCCTTGACCTCCCCGGGCAGCCTGTTCCAGTGCCCTGCCACCCTCAACGTAAAGTTCTTCCTCATCTTGAAGTGAAACTTGTGTTTTGTTTTATTTTATGGCCATTACTGCTTATCTTGTCCCTGGACACCATTGAAAAGGTCTGGCACTCCAGGATTTATCTTGTCAGGGGCCCTGCATTCACCACAGCTTGAGAATTAATTTTGGGATTTGATGCTCAGAAGTTACCTCGGAGAAGGGCTGGATTTACTATGGAACTTCAAGATGCTTTTCAAAGAGGAAACTTTGTGTTGGGTTTATAAATCCATCTTTTCAGTTATATCTTTGTTTCCTGTGTTTGCTCTGTTCTCAGCACTGGTACTGAGTTTGGCTCTGTCTTAGTGCTTTTGGTTGTTCCATTTTTGTATCTTTTACTTCAGGATTTTATTGCCTTCCTTATTGCAGCACTTCCAGCATTCAGTGGCATGTTAAACAGTGGCCACGATATTTCACACATATTTTGTGTAATTTAAATGTGGAGCTGTCTGTCTCAAACTTGTCTTTCTGGAACAATCTACATTGATACACCTGAGATTTTTTGCCATAAATTTTTGCTAGATTATTTTTCTGTATTTGGAATTAATATATAAATACGTGTGCCCATAATGAGTCTTTGTGTTGTAATCAGTCAGTACTTTTACCATCTTACTGTAATTAACCCACCCACCCCCCTGTAAGTAATGCCCTTTTTTGTCTCAGGTTGTATTTGGTCCTAACTAGTCCTTAGGCTAGTGTAGGTAGTAACACAATCAAGCAGTAGCTGCTTGGAGAGTAGAAAAATACTCCCAACTTGATTTACATTTCTATTTTCAGTCCATTTCAAAATCATAATTGTGTTTTGCTGAATATAAATAATCTTCGGTGGCCCTTGAAAATACACGCATATCCCCAGACTTCATGAGTTCCAAGTTATATTCTTTTGCCTGTCATTTCCAGTTGATAAATTCTGGACTTGCTTTTTTCTCTCAAATAAAAAAGTAAATGAATAAAATTTTTCCCAACACATACTTTGATTATGGATGTTAGTAATGGTTTTGAATGGTGCTTGTGTTCATAGCACAATTTTGGGATGTGATAACAATCTCTGAAGTGAATGTATCTTCCCGAACAGAACCTTTAATTGGGTGTACTCTCTTTTAACTTATCTTGTAGTGATTTTCTATGTATATCATTAATAATTACAAATATTGTAAAAAATAAATCAAGGAAAACAAAAAGCAAAAAAATCTGAGTTACGGTATATTGGTATGAATATATGCAATTGAAAAAAAATCGCTGTGAGTCTTCACGACGTTTTCTTTGAAAAGAGATGCTGTGTTTCACCTATAACTTGGTAAGGAAAAGCAATGTAGCATTAGAAGTTGTGAAATATTCAGTACATGAGGAAACTGTTGCCTGACTAGATGAGGTAACTGCTTGGAGGAATAACCAAAAATGTTTAACTATAAGACTTTTCAATTAATTGCTTTGACTGTGTTTGCAGGATGCAACAAAAGTGTAAAATATGGGTCTCCTTTAAGTATTTTTCCACAGTTCCTTGGGTCATGTGTATTAAAAGCAGGAGGTTTGTGTTTAATAATGCATTGAGATTTTTTTAGATCATCATTGGTAGTCCCTGAAGCTCTGCAGGCGTTTTCAGTCTGCAGGCTTGCCTGTGTCATACACACTGGATTTTGGAAATTAAAGCAGAGTTGTGGCTCAGGTGTGGTGTAACCACTGCTGGAGGGAGTAAAACAGAAAAAGCTGGAGCTAAATTCAGATGCAAGGCAGTTCATCTCTAAGGTAGCAAAAAGGAGATTTTTATTTCAGTAAGCTTTAACTGGTGTCTCTTGCCTTCAGAAGGAAATTTTACCATTGTGCTCCTGGCAGACCTAGAGGGATCTGGAGGTCTCATCTTTGAACCTTGGAATGGAACAACAAAATACTGATTGGGCTGGAGAGATTGGTGTCTGGTTTAGGCAAGACCACTGTGGGAAAGGACTTCCAGGTTCTGACCTTCACTTTGCATTTGTTACACAAAACAGAAAGGCTAGAGCATGGAAAAACGATGAGTAGGAGAATGCCTGTGGTTATTCTTGCCTGTTTTAGAGCAAATTCACATGTTTGAGGCAAGTAATGTGGTTGTGTGACCGTAGGTTAGAAAGCTGGAAAAGTCAGGCTGGATGCAACTGTTACTGACTGTTTTCAGAGCAGTCTTGAAATTAATGGCAATAATTAACAATTTGGATTTCAGAAATGTCAGGAAACCTTCGACATTTGGATTTTATTTGCTTAGGGAAAAATATTCACTGTTTTGCAGCTGAAAAGAAATTAATAGCCTTGATCCAAGACTGCATTTATGCTGAACTTTGTGTCAAATGCAGTATTCACAGTGAAACCAATGGAACAATGTAACCTGTTGTATGATTGAAATACAAGCTAAAGCTACTCCAGCAGCTGTCCTTCCTTAAGGCTTGGAAGGCACTGGAATTCTTTGCCCCGTTAATGTGAGGTGTCTTGAGTCTTTCTGTGATTTTGGTATGGTCCCTAGTTAGTGTTCATTTCTGGAGCCTGACTGGGGTGTAGATCCTGCGTGGTGCAGGGGTAGAGAAGATATTCAGCTGTGCTGGAAGATAAAGGTTTCTACTGTCTGCTGATAAAGGCCTGCAGTAGGTGTTTACTTTTAAATAGAAGTGAATTTTTAGCTAGCTTATGAGCTAGTATTTTTGCATTAGTTAAGCTAGCTTTGTTTTTCAAACATCCCATTTCTCCTTTTTGTGGTGTCTCCAATGGAGTGTTGTTTTTCAATAGTAGTATCAAATATAGTAAAGGAAAACTAGTTTAAATCCTATTTTTCCAAGGCACTATAAATATTACAGTAAGCATTACTGGTAATGAATTTCCTTTTAACATCAGTTCTGCAATTAATGCCTTTGTCTCTTTTGCCATTTAGCATTCTATAGAAATACCTGGCAACCAGAAGTTTGCAGAATGCATTTGGGGAGAACCAACAGTTATGTAAAAGTGATATTGCTGCTCAATAAAGGGTAATAGGCAATAGAGTGTATGTGTAATAACTTTTCTGGAAGCTGTTGTTGAGAATGTGGGAAAAGTGTCTGTTCATTAAATAGATAGTGCCATAATTATGCTGGCTTTTTGTAAGTACCTGAACAGGCAGCAGCCAGGTCAGAGGAACTTGATCTTTCCAGAAGAAACAGTATGTTATTTTTAATCCTTGTATGAATCACTAGTATGTGTTGACTAGAGGGTTTGGGTTTTTTTGTGTTTTGTTTGGATTTTTTGTTTTATTGTTCCTCTCAATAAATGGATATAGAACTGTTTATATTAAAAGAATATAAGCCTGAAAAGCATTCATGGTTGCATTTAACTTCTGCTTAGTTTTTGTGCGTTCTGTGTCTTGATTTAAAAAGAGCAGTTTGGGGTAGAGAATTGCTGAAGACTGATAGAGCTTATCCAGCATGCATGCTGATGAGGAGAAGTGGTCAAACTCACACTGTATGCTGAGCTAGCACAGAAAACAGGAATAGCTGTACAAACCTATTTGTCTCCCAGGAGAGATTTTCTACGTGACCAGGAGACAAAGGACAGACCTTGAGGATATTGTCTGAAAAGACCTGTGAATGCCTAATTGAGCAAAAAAAAATATTCAATTCAGCAGGGAGTGGGAGCAGGGATGCATGGGAGCCTTCTGCCATGCACTATCATCCAGTCAGTCTCATGTCTCCAGCAAATATATGCTTTTTGTGTGCTTGAATATATTGTGTTGTTGGACTGTTTCAAAAGTTTTAAACATGGTTTAAAGTCCTCTGTAGTCCTGCTGTTGGTCTATCTGTCTGGTGCCTTTCCTCCCCCTTTCCTTTTGCTCGTGTTCTGGTAATTTTCAAAGCCACTATTCATGCTCAGATGTGCTTGGAGAAAGGATAGTAATCACAGTATCAAGTTATTAAAAGCAATGAAGTTCCTAAAAATTCCCTAAAACTTCAGGTAGGCTCTGCCTATAACAAAGTGGGGATTTTCTGCAAACAGAAATTATGTTAAATCCCTGAGATTGCTGGTTAGGTCTGGAGTGTTTTCCTGGTTAGACATGGCACTGCACAGGTGGGTGGTGTGGTAAACATGGGACAAACTACCACTGAAGCTTGCTGTTACCTGGAAAACAGTAGGAAATGGTGTGACTGATGGTGGCACTTGGACAGCTACTCCTTTATATGATTTAGCTGAAATAGTGGAAGTAGATCAAAAGATTTACTTATGCAAACATTCATTTGAAGTTATTGTCAGAAGGCAGAAGCTGGGAGAAGTTTCTGTGCTGAGGGCTGTACGAGCAGTTTCTTTCATCACCAGGTTTGAACAGATGCACTTCGAAACAAAGTTTTGATGAAATCTTTTTGTTGCAATGATTGACTGCGCTACTGATATGATGCCGAGATAGTTAAATCCCAAACATCTGTCAAGGTCTTCAGCTTGAGCTTATTGAAAGTCTCCTACAAGGCAAATGAGATGATGTATGAGCAGCCTTACACAGATGATGGTGCTTTTATTAAAATATGGTACAAAACACCTCACATTTACCCTAAGTTTGCTGAGCCAAAGAAAAATGAAGATGTACTTTGAACATGAAAAAACTAAGGAGTGTGCAATGCCTGTTAATAACTGAGAAGGACTATGGAGCAACTCCTTTACAGTCAGCAGGCTTCAACTTGCTGGGTCAGTTTTCCCTCTCGTTGGAGCTTTGTCTATGCCCTGATTAAGATGTTGTTTTTATGATAGAGAAGTAAAAAACTGTATATGGCATATTGTTCAAAATTAGTTAGTTCTGAACAGCAAAGCAAAATTCATATTTTTCAGGTCTGCTAAGCATGATCAAAATACTGGAACTACAGACCTGGGAGGGAAAAAATAATTTGGGAATATGTGTGCTGAAAGGTGACAACCAAAAGGAGTCTTCAAAACAGTCCTTTAACTGCATGAAGTGCTTGTTTGAGGTTGTTGGGTTCTTGTCATTTATTTGGTTTAGTTGGGGTTTTTTTAGAATAAAAGTCTGGTTCTGAAAGGAAAAAAGGGTAAAGCAACATAATAACTCGAGAGAAATTAACATGTTAGACATGTCTAAGAAGAAGTCATTGTTTCCCCAGATATTTAGGATTTGTTATAAATATTTAGATTAGCTAGTTAGACATGGTATAATAGATATAAAACATAACTAGAGTGGGTTGAAAGTCCTCTAATGTGGTAAGTTGTGAAGATGTAGTGTGGCGGGATGGTTTGCATTGCTGCAGGACAAATTGCTGGGTGCCACTTCCAAATCCCACACAATTCCTCTGTGTAAGGTGGGGGCTGTACATGTGGAATTGAATGTAATCGATCAACAAGCCCAGGGAGCTAAATTGGCTATTTTCCTCTTGATAGGTAGCAAATTACTAAAAGCACTGCAGGATCAATTTTGTTTGAAGAGATGCTTAGTGTAATGTTTAAATACAAAAATCTAGACAAATCTGAAGCAAACGGCATAAAAGCATTCAGAAAAAAATCCCAAAAACATTTAAAGTGTATTTCAGAATGTATCCTGACAAGCTGAATTTGTTTCTAAGTAAATATTTGTTCTTTAAACTTGATGTTCTTGCAACAGCTGAGAATGAAATCTGATTAGCTTAAGGTCCTACTCTGAAATATTAACTGCAGGAGGAGGGTTTGGGTAAGTGTTTTATAAATTCAGAGGAGTGGGTTGACCTTGTCTGGCTGCCAGGTGCCCACCCAGCCCTTCTCTCACTCTCGTTCACAACAGGCCAGGGGAAGAAAATTGGATGAAAAAGGTCGTGGGTCAAGATAAAGACAGGGAAATCGCTCACCAGTTGCCATCATGAGTAAAACATGCAATATGGGTAAGGTTAACTTTTTGCTAATTAAAAATAGCCTGTCATAGGCTGGATGAGTGGGCAACCTTGAAGGTTACCCACTCTTCACTTGGTAGAAGTGGCTGCTCCATCACTTCCCTACAGCAAAACCCCCTTTTCTTCTGGAGTCCATGTTCTTTCCTAGAAATCAAGGCTGTGGCTCAGCTGCAGAGCACTCCTGTTCTGCAGAATAGATGTCCAAAAGGTTCAGTAATTTGTATTCAGCATATGCTTATGTGCTTCCCTCAGAAAATATGGATTTGAGCACATGCTTTTCCAGATTAGTATGAGGAACACTCAAAAATAGAAACTACGTACACTGACTTAATCTATCATGAGTGAAAACCCACAGCATGGCAGTCTCAGATGTTTGGTACTCTAGTTAAGCATAACCATTATAAGATTTTCCTTCTTGGGGCACTGGAATTATACCCAATGTAGAGAACACTGAGAAATTTATCCACCTGATTTTTCTTGTCCTATGAATCATTATCTCACTGGGGTTGTTTGTTTGTTTTGTTTGCCTTTTTGCTTAAGGTGCTGCTAGCATTTTATTGTGTTAACAAGCTGTTCACCTGTCTTTCTTGCTTGTGTAATGATATTCTATAGATAAACACAAAGCAGCTGGCAAAGCTTTAACCAGGCTGTAGCTTTTTTCACAGTGCTTTTTTTTACATATCCTTGTGACCAATTGCCAATTGTTGTATTCAACTCTGAATCCTTTTTCTTTTTATGCACGTGCAACACCAGTGCATGTGGGGATTCTCCAAGTCTCATGCAACACCATGGTCTATGTACAGTGTTCTGGAGAACTCCCAAAAAGAGTGAGGGAATGCTTTTGGGTGCTGGGTAGTCTGGAGCCCCCTCTATTGGTCCTGTCCACTCCTTGGCCCCACTTCTGTGCTTCTCCACTCTTATTTTGTGTGCTCACCATGGACCTGAACAGGAACATCAGATCCAGAAAGGTGCTGCCCTATGTTTGCACAACCCCCATTTTGCACATCCTGTTCTGATTTTCTCACTTGAGTGACAGATTGGTGTTTGAGGCACAGCAGTGCATTAACTCCTTACTGTCCAGACTTCTAAAACCACCCTTTCCCTTTCCACAGGCGGAATAAAGGAAGCTGTGTAGATGCCAGACTGTTCCACTGATCCAGTGAACATGATGGCCTCTCTCTAAAACTTTTCACTTCATTGTTATGGCTGTAGCAGAATAGGAATGGTTGTGTTTAACCTTCTTGGTTAAGGAAGGGTTGTGTCACTTGGACCCTGCAGCAGTTAAAACTATTGCATGTGGACTGTCACCAAATATTGTCACCAAATAATGAAGGCGTTTCATACAATGTGTAATAAAATATATGTATTTGTGTAAAATGCACCTTTTACCAAGTGCTCCTTTTAAAGTTATCCCAATGGATGTAGGTTTACTTTGTTCCCATGTCAAAAGGCAATCTGGATTTACCGTCAGCAAAGGCGTGTAATTACTGCTTTTCTGTATGGTTTCGTTCCATAGGGATCAAGTCAGGGTTCCTGAGTGTGTGGCAGAGGAACAAATGCTCAGTGCTGGAAGAGTGCCAGTGAACAATGGGAGATCTGGAGCTTTTCAAGTCCATGGAATTTATTTTAAGCAGGGTTGGGTTTTAGCTGTTTTTCTGAAAACTTTAGATCAGCAATTCAAGAACTATGGATATTGTTTTCCAGAGGACAGCTGGCAGGTTTCACAAGATAGCTCTATAGCTGGGATCTTGGCCATTTGCATGGTTCCCTTGCTTCTCTCTGTTCTTTAGCTTATTTGGGATCATGATGTCTTCTTTTTGTGGTGGTGGCTGCCTTCCTGTTGTGATCTGAACAAAATTTATACTTCTCTACAAAGGATCATGGAAACCTCGGGGAGAACATTGCTTTGAATAGTCTAATTATGGGCTGCTGTCAGTTCTAAGATGACCAGTATTTTATGTTACTCAAAAAGAGGTGCTATTGATACTTGAAAGCTGCTATAAAAAAATACAAAAAGTGCTTGCAATTTTCTTTCAAAAAGGGGATGTGTCCCTAAGAACCACCTTTGTTTCTGTAAATGTGATTTTCAAAGTGATTCGTAGATTCCAGAATTACTGTGAGTTTTGAGATTGGTCTGTTGGCACCCTGGCTTCTTGTTGGTAGTTTGTTTTTTGGTCTGTCCTGTTTTGGGAAGTCTGTGCTGGAATTTTTCCTTTCTATTGCTTGTCACTGTTTTTTAGGGACAGTTTCTGGTTTTGGTCTACCAGCTTGTTTACAAGATGTGAGAATAGCATCTTTTCCTCTGATGACATGCAATAAATAATTCTACAGACCTGTTATTTATCTAATAACCTGTAGCTAACAGGTCTCTTAATTTAAGATGTTTTGAACAGTCTCTTACAGTCCATTTAAATCCTGTTTGAAAAACCAGATCAGAATTCATTATACACTAAACTGAATTAATCTAATCTTGGTCACTGTTCATTGGTCAGACTTGATGGGTAAAGCCAGAATGTAACCATTTCAGTAGTTAATACAACTTTTTTCATATGGACAGTTTTATACTGACTTTGTAGATGACAGACAGGCATCTTCTGATTTTGGTATCTGATCTGTTGAGTGGAACTTAATAAAAAGTAAAAATCATGAAAACATTCAGTGAGTGATCATTCATAAAGAAAAGAATGGTTTATTATTATATAACATGGCTAGATGTGTGGTTTTTTGTTGGGTTGGAGGGGTTTTTTTGTTTAATTTGTGGTGTGCTGATTCCTGTCTTGGTACTGGCTGGAATGATAGTTTGTGTATAGCATACAAATGGGGATAGCAAGTTATGACCCACATATGAAATGATGATTTCAAATCTGTGGAGAATGTTTTCCAGTGGTGTGACATGTTGTGCTGGCAATAAAGGATAACCTGGGCCATTTGTTGGGCTGAATATGTGAAATATAAAAAGGCATTAGGCAGGAGTGCAAGGTGTACTTGCAGAATAAGATTCCTGCCTGGGGAGCTCATACTCAAGAGGGTGTTGGGATGACAACAGCAGTATCACCACATACAAAAAACGTCCTGTGCAACCAAACAAAAATTCTCCCCAGAAATCCCAAACTTGTAAGTGCATCCTACAGTGGTGGTGTGGTTAAAGGGGTTACTGCAGTCAGGGAAAACAGAAATAGGCAAATAGAACTAATGCCAAAGAAGGCAAAATGAGTATTGGTGAAGTCTAGCAAATGAAAACTTAGAATGCATTAATTTGTTGTTAAATGGGATGATTTCCCGAAACAAACTACCAGGTTAAGGCTTAGGTTCTCCATGAGATGTTTTCACATGAAATCTTTCTATTAATTTTAATACCTAAGGATGGGAATTGCTAATTCTTATTCTGCTGAAGAATAGTAAGGAATTTGGATTAAATTATTTGAACCATATTTACATAAACTGAAAATAAAAATTGGCATTGAACACGGTACTATCCCTGATTTTCTGTTACCTAGTGGAGTAAATTGAATTAGTAAACTTTTGTTTTATTTGCTTTAAGTGGCCCCCTGTGAAGAGATATAGAGTTTCATGCAGTTTCATCTTGCCAGGGACCACATATGATTGACACAATTAATCAAAGATCACACTAGTAATCCACACTAAACATAACACAGTTGAGAGAACTCAATTAAAACTTTTGTTCCTCCAGTTGAAAAAATCAGCCACATGGGAGCTGAGTGCCTCAGGCATACTCATTTTGCCTGAGACCAGTCTTAATAAATGGCCTTATTTTGCTTCTGCAATGCAATTTAGATGCTTAAAAATCAGCAGTCATGCTTTGTCACAATTCCATACACAGACTCCTGCATCTTTGTTTATTAACTTTGTCTAGAAGGTTTTAATGGTTGTAGATAAATGCTGAAGGAAAACATGAAAATCAGAAATAGTAAAATCATCGGGTAGGGAATGCTTAAAGAAATGCTTTATTAAGCTTGACTATAAATACAGAACTTCACAACTAAACAACATAAAATTTAGTAGTAGAGTAATTACATGCTCTCCCTCTTATTATCATTCATTTTGAATTTTGTTTCCCTGACCATATATCACAAACTTTATTCTTCTCCCTGGTCACCTTTATATCAGGTCTACAGTGAAGATATTATTCAAGAGTGTAGATTTTTGACAGCTTTCAATTAAGATGTTGAAACCAGAATTCCTAGCTGTTAATGTTTTAAAAAAATCATTCTATGGTGTAAACCGTTACTATTAATATTTCTCAGTGTTTTTGAGGAGGCACCATATAATTTGTTTGGTCTTTTTATTAAAGTTGCTGCTTTGTTTTAATGTGGCCAAAAATCCATTGTGATTCTGTTCTTTGCCACCTGGAAGACTTGTGACATAATTTTCTCTCTGTAATACCTTGTTTAGTGATATTATTATTAGTGTTGTAAAGTGTTTGCATCTGTTTGGCCCTGGTAGATTCAGTACCTTTCTCTTCTGTGGCTTCATTCTTGTGATGCTCAAAGGGAGGATTCTGACCAGCCCATGCTGCCAAGGTTACCTTGGTGCTTGATAGATTGTCCCATGCTTGGTAGGCTTGGGGGGGTGTCGTTGGTTTGTTTTAACTTGAAAAGCAACTTTGTCTTGTTCTGCCTAGAGCTGAAGTCTGCTTCTGTTTAATGAACAAACCTTCTGATTCAGTTGTTGGCTCCTCCAGATAATTATGCCACAAGAAGTGAGAATGCCAGGGTGGTTTTGGAGATAATGGTTGCTGAGTAATGTCTCAGATTTATTATGTGTGATACTTTGTGAGAGAGTTTTTTCCTTCAAAGTAGAAAACATTTTTAAGTGTGTATAAATAATCTCAGTATCATTCTCTTCCATGCTGCCTTACTGCTTATCTGGCCTATATGTTCAAAAAAATCACAGTAAATACCACTAGCTGAAGTTGTTTTAGTTTTTGGGGTTTGGTTTGGTTTTTTTGGCAAAAGTAATGTAATATTGTCCATGTCTCCAATACAGAGAACAGACCCACAGCTCCTTGCTCAGTTCTACTATGCTGATGAGGAACTAAATCAAGTAGCAGCTGAACTGGACAGTTTGGATGGCAGAAAAGACCCACAGAGATGTACACTGCTGGTCAACCAGTTTCGCTCCTGTCAGGTAACCAAAGTGGCAACTCCCCGATTTCACTGGGATTTTTATGTACATTTCATCTATTCCATTAATATTTTTTGTATTTGTTAGTTTTTGTTGTCAGAGCTTTTTAAAATGAACCTTTTTAGATGCATGCCTTTCCTTACTTTTAAGGGTATATTTTTGAAAATACTCTCTGTAAATTAAATTTCCTACATCTCATTTAAGAGTGTTGATGCTTTCCCCAAATAAGAATATGCATTATGAACTTCGTTTCCTTTATATAAAATAAGCATACAGAGCTTACAGGGCATGAGAAATGTTTCAAAATTTCAAGCAGCAAAACATAGCCATGTCATTTGTAGCAGCTCAGCTTTCATGCCTCATGAATCACATAGTTTTTCATTAGTAAATGAACTACACTCAGAGGGTTATGTGGTGTGTAGGTAATTCAAATTTTTAGAGGTAGAAAGAATCTATGTTTTTGTACCCTTTGTATTTGCATGAACACTTTGATATTTCTTCTCCCGGTCACACCCAAGAAAAACCATTTAAACTGAAGTAGGTTCAAGGCTAAAATACATGATGCTCACCAGGTGCTATGAGGATTTCTGTATGAAAAGTAAATGTTTGCTATCACCTCAGGACAATTTGAAGTGGAAGGACCATAGTAATAAATAGACATTTACATCTCCACCAAGTAAAATATGGTGCAGTTAAGTGTAAACAATGTATTTTGATTCACCCTTGCTAAAATTTCTTCCTGTTACTCCTAGTAAAATGTACTGAACTTCATTATGTGGAAAAATTTCATCAGTAATCATGTTAAGATGAGTTTCAAGAAAGTGCCCTGGTCATTGTAAGGAAGTGTTCACATTAGGTTAGCTGAGTCTGTTGAAAAGAAAAACAGTCAGGTGCTGTGTGTTGGCTTGCAAGAAAACTAAATTTTAAAAGTATAGCTTTTTGAAGAGTGCTTACAGAGAGAGTAGACAGTGAAGCTATTGTTCTGTCAGAAACAATTTTAATACTTCTGTCGACTTTGAGTATCTTCACAATTTCCTACTGTATTGTTCCTAGAGAAAAATGTGAGTTTTAGAGATTACCAAACTGGAAGCTGTAAGTTTATTAACAATTAAAAGTGCAGTGATTTGGACTGAAAAAAAAAATAGATGTGAACGTTGCCTTCAGAGGAAGACTTCAGTCTTCTGTGTGACAGATTGGCTGTACCTAAACCACACCACAAATATTTCTGACTTCTGTAAAACCTCCAGTAGTGGATGTTCCACAAACTTTCTAGTCAAATTCTTTCCAGACTGGCAGGAAAGGTTTTCTGATATTAAGGGTGGATTAACAATATCATTGTGCAGGACAAATCTCCTTGGTTGTTTTATCCCTGGCAGTGACAATTTATTCCCGGTTTCCCTGCAGACACACAGGGTTTCTGATGTGTTTCCTGTAGTATAGGCAGACCTGAAGAGCTTTTCTATTCAAAAACTAGCTTCTCTGAATGTTTCACCTGTAGGAGTGCAGGAAATGCAGACTCTGACTGCTCCTTGGTCAGTTTGCTTGGCTTGTTCTACAGTGATTCACTACCTTGTGACTCTTTAATATCTTCTGATGTCTGCTCATTTCATTTGTCAAACAGATTGCTGCTACTGAAACAATCTGTTGCTAGAACTGAAAGAAAAGTTGGAGGGGGTTTTTTATGTAGCTGTTTTTGTAATTTGTAGTTTTAAAAGTTCAGTAGAATAGATCAGATCATTGTCAAATGTCACGTCAAAATCAGCTTTGCCAAATTAGGTCTTACATGATTTTGTAGTACTTTTTGTAAATGCAGTGTTTTTTGGTTTCTTTTAAGATTTTGTCCTGTAATTTCCAAACAAGAGAAGGAACAGTGTTTTAGTAGAGACTCAGAATCTAGGTATTTGCTGACCAAATATCACATGGTAGGAGGAAAAATTGGCTTTAGCCTAAGGTGTGGTGGGGTTTGAGAATGACTGAGAACCAACAGCCAGCCCTGGGCTCAGAACGTTGTGGTGTAAGGTTGTAAAAGTAGGGTAGCAGCGGCACTGGGCAATATCTCAGTATTTTGTGACCACAGAACATAGTTTACCAGACTCACAGTCTCTGTGTGATTTTTTTTTCCTATTTTGTTCTAGTTTTTCCATGAAAACTTTGGTTTTAAGATTTCCAATTTATTTGCAATTTTTATCTCCATGAAATTTACAGAGGCATAGCATTTCTATCAGATTTTAGTGTTTTCTAGGGACAAAGATTTCTAAAATTCCATGTCCTTCTATCTTGGCGTCTGTTTTTTAAATTAATTCATTGTTCCTGGGTTGCTTATTTTCATATCATTCACTGATAGTGTCTGCTTGGTTAACAGATTGTTCTTGAATTTTATTTTTATCAACTAGAGAAAAAAAATGCCTTTAAATTATTGTGATTTTTTTTTAATGCTAACAAGTATTACAAACTGAGAGTTTTTTTGGAGAGAGGTTGGGTGTTATGTTGGATCTTAACCATATCTGAAGAGCCAAGCTTTAAATCTTTGTGTCTACTTTGAACTTAATATAGTTTTGTTAAAGATCTCCAAGTTTACTGTAGTGTGTGAACAGACTCAGACAAACCAGAAGGTCTCTGCCTAAAGGATGTAATACTTTATAGTGGAAGTACTTCAAGTTTTCAGTCTTAACAAAGCTGGCAGTATTAGTCAAGGCAAGTTGAAGGTGAGGTGGGTTGTGTTCCTGTGGATGTGCAGAGAACTGCAGTCTTCAAGGCCGTTGATGCTTCCTCAGTAAAGAACTGCAACTCTGAATGTTGTCTTCTGCTTTGTCATAATACTATCTGCTGATAAGAATCACACTTTTTAGAGTAGATTCACTTTGCAAATTTTCTGAACATCTTGCAGCTTGGTTTTCAAATGCTGTGGGTTGACTGTACAGCAGGATGCTGAGTAGCATAATCCGTGAGTAAGAGTGGTAAGATGAGTAAGATAGGTTTTCAAAGCTTTTCATTTTCATAATAATGTGATGTAACACTGATTTCCAGTTATGGTAGCCTGTTATAAAAATGCCATACCTCATTTTGCTTTGCTCTTTGCATGTCAGTGGTAAAATATTGTGAGAACATAACACATCTATCAATACAGTATCTTGCATTTAATGTGTGATTTAATACCTATTCAAGAGAATAAAACACTACTGGTTTCTGTTAAGATTAACAATACCTAAAGTCTAACAATACCATGCAGCTGAGATGCATGACAAAAAGCTGTGTAAGTTTTTCTTAAATGAACCAAAAGGTAGGTAGAATGTCAAACTTTGGTTTATTGAACTTGACTGATGGTTCTAGGAGGACAACTCTCTTTTTTCCTTAAGAAAAACATCTCTGCATTAGTGTGTCTTCAGTAATATGCAGTGCTCATTCATCTGAGTTTTTTTTCCCTGCAACAAAAATCATTGCAGTATTTTTATATTAGTGGTATAACAAGGTGTCCTTTCCTGTGCTTCTCACAACATCACACAGTACTGAATTTTACAAGAAGTGATGGTAACTCATGTACACTCGTGAGTTATTCACTCATGCATTCACTATCATTCTATAAATTAATTTGCTTTGATTGTTGATGTTTTGACATTGATTAATATTTTGTTAGTTGACTTGGTAAACTGGTTTAAAACAATTGATTGGCTATTTAAATGGAGTTATGTTTATTGTTAAATATTACAAAGGTTCATTTGTTTTGTTTAAGAGTAAAGAGCAAAAAACCCCTTTGTTTCTGTAGCAGAGATTTGTTAGGACTTGACTGGTAACAAACCTGTGCATAACAGGTGAGAATGTTTTTAATCCTTGTGTGCTGTTTCAGTACACTGAGAATTATTTCTCTGGGTCCAGTAGTGAGGTCTCAGAATAGCAGATGAGTCAGTTCCAGCAGGGTTTTATCAGCATTACTCCTGCAGATTGTATCTCAGCAGTGTGTCACTTGATCTGCTGAAGTGCACGAGGAAGGAATCTGCCCCATCAGGGCACTGACCTGAAGCAATCCATGGACTTTCCACCTGTGCTGTCCATTTGCACTGTTCCACAGCTTAGCAAAATGGGGATTTTATAATATTTGTGAGACATGACTGTTTCTGGCTCACTGGTAGGAGTGATGAACACTGCATTGACTGGCAGTACACTGCACTGGTTCTTCACTCCTTTCCTGCTATTTGCCTTCTTGGGAAGCACCTCCTGAATTACTGCAATTGGCAGCAATTACTGCAATTCAGCTTTAGCAGTTCCAGTTTGCTGTAACATTAGGCTGTAAAATGTAGCCTTTAGTGGACTGCCTCCTGTATAGGTCACTCCTTTATATAGTGCTGAGAAGGAGGCACCTGTGAACCTGAACTTTGTTATCCACTGTAGCATAAGTAAATGTTGCTGAGGAGTTGGAGCCCATAGAAAAATTCGTCATATTTCAGCATTGTGTTTTATCACTTGTCTGTCTCAGTTTCTGTAGCAATACAAAATAGGTGGTGAATTTTATAAAAATGCTGTGTTTCAACCACACTTATCTCCATATTTCTTCCAGCTCAATTTAACAACTGAAAGCATCACTATGAAATAAGTTGAGCAAGTGTCAGTGGAAACAAAGCTTTTCCCCCACTGTAAAGGAATATGTGTTCCAGGCTGAAGGAGCTTACTGTGGGGTGTGAAAAGATGGTACAAATTGAATATGGCCAACAAGGAGTAAAGGAACAGTGCTGCTGGGAGCATACCTGGGGAATCTCCTTTGTCACGTGCTAAAATCAGTCATAGGATAGTTTGGGTTGGAAGAAACCTTAAATATCACCCAGTTCCAACCCCCTGCTAAGGACAGGGACACCTTTCACTACATTTCCCCATCACGGGGCAGGACCTCGCACTTGGCCTTGTTGAATCAAAACTTTAATGCAAAAACAAAATATATACTCTTTATCTTTCAAATATGTGTTTTGCATATCCTAGAAGCTTAGGAATTTGCTAAGTTAAAATTTGCTAAATTTGAAAGATACTTGCTTTCTGAAGAAGGAGATGGGTGAATAAGACAAGTCTAGAAGCAGGGAAGCTCTTTGTCTGATACTGTGTTGTGTCTGAGCAAAGCAGTGATAATGTTTGGTAATGGGTCACTTTAGGAGGTAGTTACCAATTTCAGCCTGATGTGGGAATAGCAGTCCAGTTGTCTTTCACACCAGCTTACACCATGCATGTAGGCAGATTTCTGTATTGGTTTTGTATTTAATTAAGAAAATTGCACAAGACACCAGCAACAGTAACACAAAAAAACCAAAAAAACCACAAACAACCTTTCAGTTGCCAAAGAAATAAAAACAACAGACCAGCAAAAATCCAACTCCAAACAAACAAAACTTTCAACACAACACCATCACACAGAACTCTGAAGCTGTTGCAGGGTTTGCAAATTGCTTAGTAACATTTCCAGAGTGGAAGAGAAACATGACTGAGCTGAGTGAATTGCCACAGAGCATGCGTTGATTTCTCTGTAGTGGGAAATGGAAATGCTCTTCAGTGTGTGACATTTGAGTTTTCTTATTATATATATTTAAAAATAAACAAAAGTTGATGTAGCATGAAATGACAACACAGGTGGTAATCAATAATGCACAAGGGTGAAACTGAATCTGGATTGACAAGTTGCTAAATAATGAAAAGAGAACTTATCTTTGTATACAAAACACAATTAATTTTTTATCAGTGAAAAAGGGATGTGATTATATTATGTTAAATGGCGCATGCTGGGGTAGCCATAGTTTGTTGCTAAAGAGATTGTGATGCAAGGTTATGCTGTACCATCTGCTCATGATGACCACAATCATTGTACACAAGCTCCTGTGGAAAACCAAAACATGAGGTGCTAACAGGAGAGCAAAATGAATATTTTATCTGTACTTCAATTAGAACAATTTCTTCTTTTGGTCACAAGCTTTATTCAAATTTAAAAATACATTTTCCTCTTTGTGAAAGAGAACCCAGCTATAGAAGGCTCTTAATTTCAAGAGGTACTGGAGTCTTCTAACACTCAGCTTTAAAAGATAAAATGATTTTTCATTTCTTAATGTATGATTTTATGCCCTTGATCGTAGTTTTTATATTGCTAACAATTGGCACGTTGGTACCTTGAATGAGTATTGACAGGGGACCTGAGACACAGTGGTGTAATTCCCAGAGCATTTGAAGGCTAAATGAGGACAATGGAGCCAGGTCGTTTTAAGCCTGACTTTTCTCAGCATTTGTGGAGTAAGATACTCTACCAGATCCAGTTCTGTAGGAATTAATGTAATGTGACGTGTCTGACTATCAGGGGCTTTATAGTTCTTCCACACTCTTCAGCAGTGCCATCAGAGGATTGCTGTCAGCTCTGCTATAGTGTGATTGGCTAATTTTTTTTTTTTTTACTGTTGCAGAGAAGGATAGATTCTCATATCGGCCACTGAATTGTTTATGTAGTCTCATGACTTAAATATGCTGCAATTTTCCTTCTTTTCTCCATATGGACGTGGTATCCCCATGTTAGCAAGATTAACAATACGTGCAAATTATTTGTTTTGTGATGTTTCTGTACTTGGGGATTAAGTCTGCTTTCTTCTGCTAGAAGCCTTTTCACTTAATCATATAGAAAATTCCCTTTCATTTATTTTTTTCTTTTAATGCTGGGGAAGTATGATAAGAAATACAAGAAGGCAAGTTAGTAATTTTTTCAAGGCTGTTCTTAGCAGTGGAATTTAATTTTCATTGTGACCTTAACATACTTGAAAGTTAAAGCCTGTTTTTTAATAAGAAATAATTCATTTCATAATAACGGATTATTATGAAGAATATTTTGTGGAATATTGTGCAATCTGGTTTTCTCATGTGTCAGGTTGTTATAAGTAAGTTTTCATTTAACAAAATCCTTGAATGGAACATCCTGAGTTGGAAGGGACTCACAAGGAACTTGATTGGTCCCACCCAGCACCATCCCCCAGAGTCACACCAAGTCTCTGAGGGCATTGTCCGAACATCCCTTGAACTCCATCAGGCTGGTGCTGTGACCACTGCCCTGGGGAGCTGCTCAGTGCCCAGCCACCCTCTGGGGGCAGAACCTTTTCCTAATATCCAACCTAACCCTCCCCTGACACAACTTCAGGCCATTCCCTTGGCTCCTGTCACTCACCACAGAGCAGAGATCAATGTCTGTCCCTTCCCTTCCCCTCTTGAGGAAATTGTAACTGCAGCGACGTCTCCCCTCAGTTCCTCCTCTTGGGACAACATTCCCAGTTCATTTGTTTGTCTCTTGGTCCTTACCCAGAGATTCTCAGCTGTGCCATTGCCAGCTACAAGCTCTGTCACTGCAGCCCCTGCCTCACCTGCCCTGCCCGTTCCTCCTGGAGAGCCTGGAGCATCCAACAGGGCACTCCACTCACACAGCTCATCCCACCAGCTTTTGCTAATGCCAGTGATGCCAAATCTCTGGGACTGGGCCAAGGCTTCGAGCTCCTCTTGCTGGATCCTCATGCTGCACCTTCAGATGAAAGCCTTTGGCTGTTAAATATGTAAAATATATATCTATATATGTTAAATATTCGACACAACAAGGACTTCTGAATATTGGACAGAGGGATTACAAAATATTTTGGAGTTTGAGAGAATAGATTAATTTCAGACTGCCCTTTTGTTACTATTAGTGCATAATTTAACAATAAACTACTAATTGAATAGCTAGAGTTTAAGGTGATGGGAAGAAAATAAATTTTTAGCCATTAGTATGGTTTGTTCAGTCATTGTAACTTTATAATTAGCCAGAGAGAATGAGAAGCTTAAGTAGTTCACTCAAATCCAAGTTCCTTTTGGAGTAAAGATGCACTGGTTGTCTTCTGCCTCCAGCTTAACTTTTGAAAGAATTTGTGTTAACTCATTGCTGCACAGTGTTCTTGGTGAAAAATAATGCAGACTTTAAGACTGTAATTTAAAAATGATTAATTTTTTTCAAGTATTACATGTATTAGCAAGCTAGTGTTTCTTTGAAGAAGTTTGAAATTATTGATATGAAAACAGCGTGCGATAAGGATGAATTTGCTGTTGGAGAGCAGGCTTTGTTACTGCATGCTTTGCACTGCTTGCACTCATAAAAACGTCCCATTTTAAAGGCTTTGGGAAATCTCTACTTAGGTGAAATTAATTATGCAGAAAATGTGCTCTTGGTTAAGAAAGCGTACCTTTTGGCTTTTACCATCTACTCCCTCCTGCTGGATTTCCATTTTTTTAGAGTAGTGCTGTTTTTTCAACGCTTCTCAAAGTAGTGTTGAGATGAACAGCAGCAGCATTACCCCAAATACACAGTTCCTCACACCGTGAGATCAAGCTAGATACTTCTTACATGTTTATACTGTTCCTTGTTCCATATTTCTTAGAAAAGCCCAGAATTTAATTCAGAAAATGTAGTGCTCTTGATACTAGCATATGATGTACACAATATAAATTCTTATGCTTGCCCTGAGAATACATTTCCAGTTCTCTAGAGGTCTCAAGGTTTCTGTGCCTGAAGATTACTTAGGCAAATACCAACAAGAGATATTTGTATTCTTTGGTTTCTCACTTGCCCTGCGGTGTCTGTAACTGCTGTTCAAGTTGTTGCTATTCCACATACACAGGGCTCATAATCAAACAGTGTAATAGTTCATGTGGAGGTGTTAAATGAGATCCTCTTGAGGCTGCAAAGCTTGTTGAATTGATTTGTGCAACTGAGGCACTGGGCTAAACTGCCTTTGTGATGTAAGCTCTGGTAGCTTTTGCTTTAGAATTGTTCTGATACTGTGAAAAGATCTTTTTTGGTGTATTTTTAGTTTGCTTTTTTTCTGTTTGGGTCTGATGCAGACATAAATAATCAGAGATGAATTCTAGCAGGCTTTCAGAGTCATGTTTGCTTTTGACTTTTGACAGTGATAACTGGTATGAAAAATTATTTTTTATTTCCATACATTTGTAAAACCTCTGGCCTCAGTGCCAGCCTTGTTTATTATTTGTACAGTTTTTCTCTATAGGGATTTTGCAAATTTGATCTGTAGCTGGAATGTAATAGGTTTTGTCCATAGAGCTAATTAAAATATTTTGGTTGTCTGGCTTATTCTGCAATGCCAATATAATATTTTGTAATTGAGAAAAGAAAATTATGAGGGGATTCCTCAACCACGAAAGCAGCATTATCTTGATGTAAATTTTTAGGAGAACTGTAAATCACTCATATAAAATACACAAGACTGTAGAAATTATTTGAAGCTTGAGCACTTTTAGAATGAAAGTCTCCAAAGGTTTGGGCTCTTTGGTTTTCAGTTGAACTGTTGTTGGATGTAACTCTTTATTTGTGGTATAATTTCACATTGGCCTTTCTTTGTCTTTTGTCTACAGCTGCCCAGCTTCAGCATAAGTCAATTAATTCTGTACTCAGTGAAATCAGATTTTTCATTGATTTTTCATGCTAAGTGTGTTCTTTCTTTCCTAGCAGGTAAAGGCTTTTAAATGTACTAGTGCTGTGGGTTACCAGTATGCTTTATAACTGTATTAATGGAAAGGAATAGAGTGATTTCAGAAGGAAATATTTCTGTAAATTTGAGTGGTTTTGGTCCTAGTTCTGTGGTAGCTTTAGCAGCTGTGCATGTGGGTTGCCCAGTCTTTGATTCAAGCAAGCCCTTGGGCACTTGGTAAAAATGTTATAAACATCTTAGTTTCAGTAAAATCTTAACTTCATTGCTTGGCTATGTAGTTGAGCATGGGCAAACAAGAGAAATGAACTTTGGTTTTATATTAAAAACAACCCTGTTCAAGGTATTTCTTAATTGTCGCATAGTTCCTTAGGCATTATTCCATGGCCCATTGGCAGCTTAAACTTTAAGTTTAAAAGCTTTCCAGTCCAAATTTACCCTATTCTTGTTCCTGTTTCCACACTTCTGCATGGCACTCCTCAAAGAGCAGCTTTGAGAGAGCTCTGAAGTTTTAGGTCCTTATCCAAGGCTAGTTTAAATGAGCTGTGGTCAGGTTTAATTTGGAGACATTTGTTCAGCTGTGCTGGTGCACTTATTTGTAGAGTCTGTCTGTGAGCTTGAGCAGTGAATTGACGTGGGCTACTCTGGATGTGTGCACTAAAACCCTTCACAGGTGCCCCCAGTACAAGAGCACTGAGAGGGCTGGTGAGACGTGGGACAGGGACTGCAGGGTGGGTGACATGGTGAGATACAGGCTGAGCTCTCCTGTTGGCCTCGCTGCCAAAGGCTGACACTGCAAAATGGCCTGATGCCAGTCTGCAATGAAAAGTGGCTTTCTGTTTCAGGTGTAAAAAAAACCTTATGTGAAGGTGTCTCCTACTATCTGATAAGTTTCAGTGGTATGAGAATCAGCAATCTCTAGGGGGGAAATAGATGCTCTTTCATTCTGTGCTTTATCGGAATTGTATCCATGCTGAAGAGAAGCAATTTTTACAAGAGTCAGCATCAGCAAGCATCCCTTAATGGAGAAGGTACCTGTGAAGTGCTGTTGAAGAACTCAGAGGACAGTGCTGTAGTGGACTGGCAGTGAGTTATCTATGAAATACTAATTGTAGCATTAACATTCTTGACAGGGGCAAACTGAGAGTATGTACCATAATCACTGTGAACAATGAGACAGTTCAGAGGTGCAGTGTTTTCATGTTTGATTGCATCTGTCCACTGAAGAACATTTTCTTGTAGAATTAGGCAGAAATGGATCTCATTAAAGGAGACAAATTAGCCAAAAGTGAAAGAAACTCCCTGCTGGGTTCTGAAACCTAATGATTGGTTAGAAGTTGGCAAGAATCTATTCCTGGTGTTATTTTGTTAATTGATGCAGAGGTTAAGCAGTGTGGATTGAACCAGGAGTACTTTAGCTAAAGTAATGGCCAGGTCTTTCTTGCCTGCTCAATTTGCAACCCTGGAGACATTATATTAGTTATGTTAGTAAAGGTCAGTGAAGGAGACAGCAGGGTAATTACTGAGATCAAGGGAAGAAGTTGACTGAAGGAAACCTTACTGTTCACAAAGTTTAGAAACTGTAGCAGACAAAGATACCTTTTAACAATAGAGGGAAGAACTAAGAACCAAAAGCAAACTCTGTCCAGCCCATTGGGTGTTCCTCATTGATCTGTGGTGAGGCTCAATCATGGTTGTTTTCTGAATTGTATCTGTGTTTGAGGCTTTTCTAAATTGGAACAGAGCTGGTGAACTCTGGAATAAAGTTCTCAAAAGGTCTGTATTTAAGCGACTTGATGCAGAGGTAGAGAAGTCAGAAATTTGTGCCAGGATTAGGCTGCTGTCTGACATGAGAGTCAGCTAAGACTTACTCAAAGAAAATTATTTCCTTTTATACTATGTCTTCCAATTTAATTTTGGTGGGGATAGTGCCAGTCTAGAAAAAAAACTGCGAACAGCCATTCTAAAGTGATGATGTCAAGATTAAGCTTAAATATGAAACAATGCACATATCTACTTTACTTTTTTCCTGTCATAATAGAGCTTGTAAATTTGGGTGTTTTTGCTTTAGCGTTTCATCTCCACTTCAGTTGTTCTATAACTGCTGGCAACATTTGTCATTTCATTACTCCTAGTAATGATGACTTGTGTGAGTTGCATCCCTCTAACAGATGTCTTCTCTCTGCTGCCTGACATCTTCAAACAGTTGGCGTCAGATACCTGTTTGCTGTTTGGGTTTGCCATTGACTGAAAGCTCTTAACATTTATTTTGCAAGCAGGCAGACTTGTCAACCCTGTCATATGTTTTCACCCATACTTTGCTGCAAATGAACCTGAGTAAAATTGTTCTAAATACACTAAATAACCTATAAGTATCAGAAGAGTTGGGGTTTTTTGTTTGTTGGTTTTGGTTCACAGATTTTAAATTTGCCTTTTTTGTCCCCAGTAATGTCAAGTGATCGGTGGAATGTTGAAGTTGGGTAAAAAACAAATCTGCAGAGTTAAACATTCATTATCAGTAAATAAAATAATTAATTGTGCCTTTTTAAGTGTTGGTTTTTAACAGATTTTCTTAATTTTTTGGAAACTTCTGGTTACAACAGAATAATTAGCAAAGGGCTATAAAATATAAAATGCTTGACTGTAAATTAGGCCATCAGTACAACTCCATCAATTAACAGGAACTGTATTTACTTTCTGCATTTCATATTTGATCTTATGTAGAAAGTGATTGATAGTTAAATATATATTTTCTTGGAAAAAAGGATCCTAATAATGTTTAGTAGTGTACTCCTAAATTGTGTTTTCTCACGTTAACAAGTTTTTACATGTGTTTCCACTTGCTCACTGCTTGTTATCTAAGACTGTGGACAGAGTGGAGTGAAAATGCTGTGCACTGCAGGTCAGGGAATTAATTTGCAGCAGAGAACCATAGGGAAGAAAGCTGGATCCATGCCAACTCAGCAATGAATGTGTTGGGGATGCAGGATGCTTTCACTGCAGCAGGGGAAGGCAAAGTGAAGATGGCAGTAATTCGTGATCACATCTCCTTCATTCTGCCCTCTGTGTGTGAATGGGAATTCCTCTTATTTATTGAGAGTTGTTGTTGCTAGGCTGGGGCAATACAGAATTTAAATTGCTACATATCCAAGCTGCCTTTTCATGGTGAATTTTGGTATTACTCTATAGTGGGATAGGTTAAACTAGGAGCTGCTCCACAAAGATCATACATAGAAAAATCCTGTTACTTTTAGAAAGTGGAGCCTCATGAGTTGCACCCTTAATTTGCAGATGATACGAAGTTGGATGGAAGAGTTGATCTCTTTGATAGCAGGAAGGCTCAGCAGAGGGATCTGGACAGGCTGGAGCAGTGGGCCCAAGGCTCTGAGGTTCAACAAGGCCAAGTGCCAGGTCCTGCCCCTGGGTCACAACAACCCCTGCAGTGCCACAGGCTGGGGCAGAGTGGCTGGAAAGGGCCTGGTGGAAAAGGACCTGGGGGTGGTGGCTGAGAGTGGCTGAACATGAGCCAGATGTGCCCAGGTGGCCACAAAGGCCAATGGCACCTGGCCTGGATCAGCAATGGTGTGGCCCAGCACAAGTTTTTTGGGTGACTGAGGCAGCTGGAGATGTTTAGCCTGGAGAAAAGGAGGCTCAGGGGAGACCTTATTGTTCTCTACAGCTGCCTGAGGTTGTAGCCAGTGGGGTTCAGGCTCCTCTCTCCGGTAACAATCGATAGGACAAGGGGAATGGCTCAAGTTGTGCTAGGGGAGGTTTAGATGGGATGTTAGGAAAACTTCCTTCATGAAAAGGGTTGTCAAGCATTGGAATAGGCTGCCCAGGGCAGTGGCTGGGTCACCATCACTGGAGGTAATGAAAAGATTTGTAGATGTGGTACTTGGACCATGGTTTAGCAGTGGGCTTGGCAGTGCTGGGTTAGTGGTTGGATGATCTGAACCCAAACAATTCCATGGTGCTACATTGCTAGTGGGAAATAATTAGCTGATGAGGCAAAAAGAATCTGAAAGCACAGCCTGGGATCTGTGCAAGATGGGCTGGAGGGAAAACCATAGAGAGGCTTTGGATCTCTAATGTGAAATAGCTGTCTGGGTTCTGAAGCCAGGACTTCTGTGTGCACATTGAAACCCTGTTTGTTACATTAGAGAGTGCACCACCTTGTTACCTGATTCTTCTGTTAAAGGAGCCCATAAAACACTAAATACTCGCTAATTCTTTAATTACAATAAAATTTTCCTTTATTTTTGGCATCTGTGTTCATCAGTGACTTCTGATTGCCATAATGTGATGTTGAAGGAGTTCTGGAACCTTACAACAAGCTAGAAAAAGTAACAAAAAATGTCATGGACTTACTTAAACCAAGAGACTAAAATATCATCTATTAAGCTCATGGTGATGTTGTCATAGGCCATATTGCCTTGGCTAGATTTTACTGGTAATTCAAAACATGGCTATTAAAGAGGTACTGAACAGCACAGGAAGTTACCTTTCTTTGAAGAAGTCTTGCAAAAGACCTCAGAAAGGTCATATTGAATTTAATGTTGTGGAAGAGCAGCATAAATTTTATCAATGGCGTGTGTAAAAGTGTAGATAAGTTTGCCTTTTGTTGCTCTAAACATGTTTCATGGTATAAGAAAGATGAATTTCTTGGCATTTTTTTGGTACCTATTCTGGAAGCTAATGGAGCAGTTAATGTTAGCTTTATGCTCTAATTATTTAATGTATGGCCAATTACTGATGGGCCAAAAATAAACCAACTTTTTGTCCTCTGCTATGGCTACCTAAATACATTGTCTCACCACCACTCATTATCTTCCCTATCAAAATGAAATATAAGTGTAGTCTGTTATGTGAAACTCTGAGCTGTGTTTGCCAGGAAATGAGGAGTTTGGAGTAAATCCCAAAGCAGAATCTCTGCAGTGGCTGCTTGTGCTGCTGTAAAGCCTCAACAGAGCACCAGAAACAAAACTGCACATCCCAGTATGCAGATAAACCAAAAGATAGCAGATAAAGCCACCAAAAGAGGCATTAAAATCCAGAGGCTTTTATGTAGAAAGATGGATCAAGTGAAAGATTTACTACTTCAATTCCAACTAATTGATTTCTGTTGCTTAAATTAGAGCAGAATTTCAGTGCTACCATGTATCCAAACCCATTCTTATTAGCTTACAAAGCAGAATACTGTAATTAAATAAATTGAATGTTTCTTGAAGCTCTTCTAAAGAAAAGACTAATTTGCTTACAATGCATTGGATAGTCTGTCTAAATTGGCTGGCCTCCTTCCAGTTTTAAAGCAGCTGAGATCTGAAATTATTATGGGAGCAAATATTCCAGACTTTTTATGTAAGTTACCCTGCTCTGGGTGTCATAAGAAAAATGGAAGAGGGAAGGGAAGTGATGGAGAATTGTTGGTTTGTTTTGTTTTTTGTTTTTTTTTCTTCTGTAGAACGATAAAATAAACCCTGTAGAACAACAGAGAATTTCAGAAATTGCACATCTTGAAACAGCAAAAGCAATTTACCTTGTGGAAATCTTTCAGTATTTGTACATTATATATCAAAGTTCCATCAACTGTTCTTTCTGTAATCTTCCTATATCCCTGCTAGACTAGGCAGAAGAAGATGGCCATCTTTTTAATTGGCTTTTTCACTTAGCTCTCTGACAGAATAACCAGCTGCCTGTGTGAAGCCAGATAACTCTATATAAACAACTGCTACTGGAGATGGAGCTATTGTGCTTTATCTCCATTGGGAAGTGTATGTTAAAATTCTAATTACCTGTAGTTTAACTTAGTAGTACTGCACATATTAAAAGAAATACCTGACTCAGAGTTTGGTGTACATGGAGATGTGTTGGGTGCTCTGGAGCAGAAGCATCTAGAGATTATAGGAATATTGAAGAAATGAGGAAGTATATTAAATGTCTTTTAAGTGGGAAACAAATTATATACTTAAACATGAGTACATTGTAAAAACTTGCATTATCTTCATTACATCATCTTGGCTTTAGTTGCAATATTTAAGTGCATTAAGGTATAAAATTTCATTATGCTAGTAATAATTATCTCCTGAGATGATTTAGACAGAATTTTAGAATCTTAGTGCTTTTTAACAGGTATAATGATTAGAAAAACAGAACAAAACCATGGAACAGTTGCTTACCAGCTGTGAGTCCTCTTTCTTTATTCTATTTGCGTAAAATGTTTTTTGATATTTCAGGAATTTTGAATATGTGTGTAGGTGATTATGTAAGGGAAATTCAATCTGTCTTGTAGCTGTTGTCAAGTAAGATTACATTTAAAAAATAATCCATTAAAGTAAAATAAAATTTAGGGAGGAAAGGTTTTTAATATGGCTTTTCCTCTTATTCTGTGTAGCTTTTTAGGGAAAAAAAGTAAGAGAAAAATTGCATTTCCCCATATTAAAGTTGGGTGGCAAGTAAAATAAATTGGAATATCATGTCCTAAAATAAAATGTAATTGGATTACCTAAAGTCTGATATAACCAGATTTGAGTAGTGTTCTTCTCAGAGTTTCCTGCTTTAATATTTCTCTGTATTTCATGAAACTTTTGTAAAATTTTAACTGGTAAGATTGCTTTTTACCACTATATCTCTCTAGTGCAAAAAGGCCTTTGCAAACTTTGATTAATTCCCTGAAAACAGGAATCTGGCTTTTTCATCCTAATGGTAAAGACCAACTTGTATTGCTCTAGTGATAAAGTGAGAGCTACAGGCAAAGCACCTGTCTCCAAATAGATCAGTAATAACAGATTTGAAACACTTCATGAGTGACTCATGCCTTTCTACAATCTAAATGTTTTTATCCTCAGTTTCAGTCTTTGCTCTGTAACTTTGGGTAGGAGCTAGGTAGTTTAGCAGTTGTTTTTCTTATGAGACCTACTTGCAAAATACTGTGGTTCCCAGGTAGATTTGGCTAAATAATGGTGAGAGAAGTATACTCAACACCGTGAATTAAGAAGTGGAAGGAGAATAGGAAACTTGCTATTATTCTGTTTTTTCTGACCCTGAAGTGTCACGCCAATTTGGATGTGATTTCTTGGCTAACTCTGTGTTGTCCTGTAGAGGGGAGGTGGTGGCAGTGTTCCTCAGCCAGAGATTCAGGGTGGTGCTGCTGCAGCAGGGTGTGAGTGTCTTTGCTCTGCTCTCTTCCAGGATTTGGACTTCAGTTCTCCTTTGTTACACTAAGGGAGTATTTAAGGTTGGTTTTTCCCTCAGTTCCTACAAGGGGCATCTCTTTGGGTCCTAAGGGATCCTAGTGCCCCACTGATCCTGGAAGTACAATAGGCCCAGCAGAGTGAGGGGGAGATTTCATCTCTAAAATCAAGTATTTTGTGTTGGTGATCCTACTTTTCTTCTCTTGTCTCTTCTCATACCTGCTGGCCATGGTCTGTGTTGTGATGCCCTGGAGGGGCTACAGGGCATTTGATTTTCAGTCTTATATTAAGAGAAGATGCTTGATTGTTACACTTACTCGTGTGTTTTAACTGCATGAGGTGGGGGTTTTTGTTTGTTTTTAACAACTCTATTGGAATGAAATGTATTATCTCATTACAGCCTTGCAAAAAATACTTTACTGTGAAAGTGTTTTGTTAACACATCAAGTACCTTATACCAGTGTGTAATAAATATTGCTGATTGTTAATTTATTCACTTATTTTGGATGAAGACAACTGTAATTACAGCCTTAATGTTAAGATGATTTTGTAGCAACAGCAGGCGCAACAGTCTGTGGAGAAATTGCAGAAAATGTGGATCATTCTTTGTATCTAAAGTAGGTTTTGTCTTTTTTGATGGAGAATATATTAAAGGGGCAGATTTCTTCAAAATTCCTGTCTTCTGTTGTTTTTTAAATGCAGGTGAAAATAAAACAGTGACGTGTATATTTAAAGCAATTCTGGCTGTTAAACAATTTTGTACAGACAGATGTGGTTTTATTTGTTTGAGAAATACTTTAAATAGAACGTGAATTCTGTAAATAGCAAAAGAAGCGTAAGACAAAACATCTTTATGAAAGCACTCAGCCTTTTTCATGCTCTCAGTCTACCTTTATTATGTTAATCAAATTCTGCACAGTTCCCAGCAGGGGTATGTGAAAATTATCTTTTCAAATAAATGAATACAGATTAGTTACTGCATATCAAGAAACTGGTTATAGATCTTTGATCATTGTCCTGGTGCAGAGGTAGATCAGAGCACTTATTAAGGCTCTAACTTGTGTGGTGTCCCCTTATCCTCCTGGGAGTCTGGGGGATGAAGTGGTAGGTGAGTGTGCCAGCCCTTGCCCCCTTGGGATTCAGGTCTGTAAACTGCTTTACATTACCAGGATGAGTTTGAATGGCCCCAGCATAACTCAGTTTCTAGCAGTTAAAAGGTACCCTCTCAGGTGCTCTTTTTGGGAATAAAGGGAGCATGTATTCTTGGGGCTGGTGAGAGGAAGTGAAGAAGGATAATTCATTTGTATTTCTAGTTTATTTACTGATATGTACAGATAGCTGGAGGTAACAAGCTCTTTATGTCATTCCTTCTCATCAGAAGTCCCATTAAAGTAGTCAGAGTTAAGTGCAGCTAATCTGAGAAACAGTTTCTAGGAAAACTACCAAGAGTGAAGTTTGCTGCTCTTGTTTCTGTGCAGTATTCTCCTCTGCTTTCACTGTGTGCATGAAGACCATGAGAGTTAAATACTGCCTTTTCTATCTTAATTGGTTGGTACCTCACTAATAAACTCTATAAAAAAGTTAGAAAAAAATGTTTTCGGTGCAAACAGTATATGTGATATCCTGTGTTTTGCTTCAGGATAATGTTTTGAACATCATAAACCAAATCATGGATGAATGCATTCCACATGAACGGGCCAACCGAGACTTTTGTGTTAAGTTTCCAGAGGAAATACGCCATGACAACCTTGCAGGACAGCTTTGGTTTGGTGCAGAGGTAGGTCTGTCATACTTCTGGTTTTTGGGATTAATAGACACCTTTTTTCTTGTGTAAAGCCACAAATAATCTTTTCAGACTTTTCTGAAAGAGGTGCCAAAAAAAAAACAACTTACAGAGCCAAGTAAACAAGAGAGCTTGCTCTGGGTGCTCAGAGAAATGAGGTTCTTTAACTGTGGTTTTGGTTGGGCTAGAAGCATATCAGGTTGTTTTCATAAAAGTGTGCTGTCAGTATTCTACAGTGAAAAACTATTCTTTTGTGGGTTAGCATATGAGTGATCTTTTTTTTTCTCATCAGCCATCTTGTGTTTTGAAGATCTTAGAAACAAATAAAAGTGTATTAGGGAGTTTTATCAGGACAAAAATTCATCTCCAACAAATAGATGTGCATGCTGTCACTTTATTTTAATGGCTGTGTTGTGCTATAACTCATCCTAAATATGCAATTCCAGGCTGTCATTTGTTGCACATAACTTCCTTGTTTCATGTGTATCCCAAAAATATAATAGTTCCTGTTCAAAACTGAAGCAAAACTGAAGTCCACTTTCTTCTCTTACCTGGTTTCTCTCAAAGACTTCCTTCTAGAGCAACCTGTAGGAACAAGGAATTTATTAGTACTGATGTCTTTGGCTAAAAAAATAAATATCTGTAGCATCTTTAGTGATAAACTCTTTACTTTTACTGGCCTGAAGGTGACTTAAGGTGGCACCATGAATTTGAGACTTGAGGGGGAATTAGTCTAGACATCCCACAGGCAAAACAGCATGTTGTGGTCTTGTTTTCAGTGCTGCCTCTCCTGTGTTTGAAGCAGTCCTTGGCCTCCTGTTTAAAATACCCTTTTTTTTTCTCTTTACCAGTTTCTCCTTTCTTTTTCAAGTGCATGTTCTTCATGAAGATTTCCCATCTTGTTTGGTCCAATATGCCTCCATATGTTCTGTTTCTGAAACTTGCTTTGACAGTTAATTGGAGGCTCCTCTGAGGCTCTGAGTCAGAGAAGTCTCAGATGGAATTTATTGAAATTAATTTGGTATGTCAATGCTTTGTAATCCTGTCCTCAGTCTTGTTTTATTCACTACTGTGTTATATAAGCTAAAGCTGTTTCCAAATCAAACTTTGACTGTGTAACCCTCGGGCTGGAGAGACCTGTTGGTTTCAGAGAAAGTAACACATGCAGTGATGGTGTAATGCAAACTCCTACTGCTGTAGGCACTGCCCTCCTGTAAATTCATGTAGCAAGAAGGTTGTATGAGCTTTATGAGTACACACTTCTGTCCTTGTCAGTACAAGCACTGAGTTACCAGACTGAGAGTACCTGTCAGCAGGTAACACTTACTTTATCCATACTTCCCACAAATACTGCTTTGGCTGATAAGTAAGAATATGATCTTCTCTGAGTGCCCTCAAATCAATGCATCAGACTGCTGAGAAAGGATCCCTTCTGGGATTGAAGGTCCCTCATACTGATTTGCAGGTGTGGCTCCCATCCAGGAGAGAGGGGGGGTCACACAATTGCAAATGGAGATTTTAAAAAAGGGAAAAAAACCCTGATCTTTGAGAACAACCTTGTATATTCTCAGGTAATAGAGGTATTTCTATGAATGCAGCAGGTGTGATTTATATTGGTGCTCATTGTCTTCCAAATGTAACCATGAAAGAATAAAGCCAGCAGTTGTGTTTAGGGGCAAGTTTTTAAAAAGTTTTATTAATGTGTTACAGTAAAAATCTACTGTTCATGTCTTTGTTAGCTGGTCAGAGAGAGTCCATGTATAATGCCTGGGGCAAGAAGTCTTAAATAGTTGCTTTCCAGACGTTGGAAGAGAAGAATAACTCAGTGACCTGATTTTTGTATCTAATCATGATTTCTGTGGGAAGCAGTTACTGGCCTAACTGGATCCCTGTGTGATAGACAGTGTGAGTAGTTTCGCTGTAAAAGGCATCACAGTTGCAGAATGTGTTCTTTTTATAAGGAATAGATTTATTTTACAAAATCAAGCAGTCTAGGCCAAATCAAAACAGTCCATGGACTGTAGTTTTGCTCAGTTCCCATCTCTTTTATGCAAGGAGTCTGTGTGTGCATAGAGGATCTATCCCACTAATGCTTATTGCTGAACTGGTGGGAGAATAGCTTTAGTTCTTCTGTCAGCACTGTGGTCACCCTAAGACACTCTTGTGTTTCAGCCTTTTCCTCTTCTCCCTGGCTGAGCTGCTCCCTAACCTTTTCTCTGAAAGCTTTTGACTCATAATGTACCAGTCTTAAATCTTTCACTTGTTTAATAATTTGCAGCCAACTGGGGCTAAGTACTACCCTTGTTCAAAAGCACATCTTATTAAATAGCACATCTTGTGCTTTGTTTTTAAGTATAGAAGTATTTTTACTTTGTAAGAACTAATATTTTATCTCTTCATATCTTTCATAGTGTTTGGCTGCTGGTTCAATTATTATGAATCGTGAAATTGAGAGTATGGCTATGAGGCCCTTGGCCAAGGATCTGACCCGAAGCCTAGAGGAAGTCAGAAATATCATTCGTGACCAGGCCTTAAGGGATTTGAACCTCTACACAGAAAAAATGAAAGATTCCCTCAAGCATTTTGATGTCCTTTTTGCTGAGTTCGAATTAAGGTAAAAGAGATGAAGTATATATGTGTTGTGAGCCATGTCTTGGCCACTGCAGTTGTTTTTGGGCTTGCTGATTTTTGGAAATTGGCTGTTTCACTCTGTATTCTTTGAGTGGGAAAAGGATGTAAATTTTATCATTGTATTTGAATTCTTTAGTAATTTGTGTATTGTTAGATTTTTCCTTCCAGTGTAGCAATAATGAAAACTAAATAGCTTTTTAGCAATCAACATTTGCTTTCTCCAACTAAACTATAATCCCCCATTTGCATAGTGGCATATGGCATTTGAGGGAGAATTTCCAAGACACAAAAGGAAACCATAAATCTCTTCTCTTAATGTTTTCTTTGGCATAGAAAAGGCAATAAATAGGAAATGTTTAAAAAGAAAAGAATGATAACAAATATTCTAGAGGCTGAGGTTTTGTTCTCTTGTGCTTAGTGATACAAGCAAGATGTACCCAGTGAATTTAAGGCAAATTGAATTCTGATGGAGGAAGTGCTTTTACACAAGCCATAATTAACCACAGGAAATCACTGATTTGAAAACTTGTGATTGAAAAATGACTTTGAGGTTTATAGCTTATAAAAATAATTGCTTTTTGAGGTGATGCTTTTTTGCATCAAGGGTCACATTGACCAGTATTGCACTGTGCTTCAGAGTGTAGCCAGCACCTGCCTGTGTGTTAATGTTTGTGGTGCTGGTCCCAGAGAAGATAATGGGCAGGGTTATCTGTGGATCTAATATGATACAGTCACTGCTGCCCTTAGCAGAACATGTTTCTTAGAATTGGGTAGTCTTCTAATATTTTTTGGTAGTAACCTATAGACTGTCATGTCCCACATTACTGCTTGCCCTTCCTCAGTACTGTTATTCTCTTGTGTTCTTTTACTCAGGTAAGCAGGTTTTATTTCTGATTAGAAAAGGCATCATGATTCTGTTATATTAAAAACATTGTCTAAAACCATCTTTTCACTCATGGGTTTGAGTGCAGATACCGATGACAATCAGTAACTGGTTCTTGGCAGTGTCTGTGCAGTTTTTGGCCTGTCAATACCAACTCTGTATATACAGCATTTTTCTTTACCATTGTAATGCTAAGAACTTCTTCCCTTTCTGTGTTACTTGTATTCTACAAATGACCAATTAAGTAACAGAAAACCACTGAACTTTTACCAGTGTTTCTTACCTTGTTGAATTAGTGCTTTTGCTAGTAATTCCACATAGAAATGAGGCCAAATTTTAAGTGTCATAAACTGTCTCATCTGAGTAACTGAATTTCACTAATCTAATTTCAGGTAAAACCATTATAGATAAAATGTTTGGTTTAAGTCAGATTTTTATTGAGGGAATGCAGAGTAAACTCTTCTGTCTTTAAGATGGGGCAGTAAAGATCCTTCGAAGGCCCTGTGCCACACAGTGAAGAGTTCTGATAGCTACATGTACTATCATAATGATATCATTGTATCATAAATAGGCTATGTAATTATAATATTTCTAAATTACTGCTGACTTCTGCTGCCTCAATTCCACTATGATAAGTAATTTGGCTGTTTCTCATAGATTCTTACACAGTACAGTTTTCATTGTGAGCACTGTTGAAATAAATACAAATTGGTACAGGAAATCATCTTAGGTTTGTAAGTCCTAGGTCTATTTGTCCTGGATTTGTTTTTATTTATAATCTTTTTTGTTAAAGCATGTGAAACAGTGGTACCTTATTTTATAATTTTTGTAGTTATGTGTCAGCCATGGTACCTGTGAAGTCTCCAAAAGAATACTATGTACAGCAAGAGGTTATCGTACTGTTCTGTGAAACTGTGGAGAGGTAAGTTAAGGACTAGATCTTAATTTCTGTCTTTACTTTCTTTACTGTCTGAGTTTTTACAGAAGTACATTAACTGTAATCTTGAAGAATTGTCATAAAACACCAGCTATTTTGCTTCTCTAGTAAGTATCCATGTCCAAAGTTTAAAGGTATGAAGCCTGCTTGCCAGGTACAAGCCTGTGGGGTTTTTTTGTTTTCTACGTTAAAAAAATACAAAACAAAACACTAGAGTTAATAATCCAACAAAAACTATGTTGTTGGTATGCCTAGTTACAGATGTGTACATGAAGACTAAGCATTTAAATAAGCTAAATCTGTTCAAGGCATCAAGACTTAATGATATTTCATGCAAGAATACATGGGGAGATGATTCAAATAATTTGTGAACTTCCAGTGATTTTCATGAAGAACTCATAAAAGCTCTTTAAAATCTCAAAGGGCTGGTCTTTGGCTCTGTATATATGAAGGGATGATGATGAAAGAAATCAATTCAGCAATTCAGAAGTTCTTCTAGGAGTGTAAGGTGCAAAGAAAAGCGTGAATTTGTGATGTACTGTGTTGAACAACTTTTTTTTCTTCCCCCTTGTGACAGATTAACTAGTCTGCAGGTGGGCAGTAGAGGAGAACAGCATGTGAAACACTCAGCCTAAGTGGGGTTTTGAGCAGTGCAGCACTGTTGTTAAAAGAAAATTAGTGAATCGTGTTCTGTGTAGAACTGTTAGATACTAGTGTACTGTAAAAGGCCCTTAGAATAAGTGCTGGTTTTACTGTCATGTGAGGAGAACTTGTGAAGTTAAGCCTGGGTCTGGGTTATCCTTTGGTTAAGGAATGGGGGAGTACAGAGCACACTGCCACAATCTGTACATGGCACCAGGATCAGGCGTTTGGGAGACAGGATTGCAACTCAAAAAAGGTCACAACAGGTAGGAGGAGTTGCCTTCCATCAGTCAGAGAGCTGCTACACTCACCCACTCACCTGTGGCATGCACATGTCCAACAGAGGCCACAAAGATGAGGAGGGGTCTGGAGCATCTCTCCTAGGAGGAGAGGCTGGGGAGGCTGGGGCTGTTCACAGGAGACAAGACTGAGAGGATCTGATCAATGCACACAAATATCTCAAAGCTGGGTGTCCAGAGGATGGTGCCCTCTTCCATGGTGACTTCCAAGACTGTCTTCTTGGTGCCCAGGGGCAGGACAAGGAGTAATGGCCATAAATTACAACATGAGAAGTTCACATCAGCATGGGGAAGAACTTCTCTACTTTGAGGTGGCAGAACAGTTGCCCACGGAGGTTGTGGAGTCTCCCTCTCTGGAGACATTCCAAACCCACCTGGATGTGTTCCTGTGTCTAGGTGACCCTGCCTGGTAGGGGGGTTGGACTGGGAGATCTCCAGAGGTCCCTTCAAACCCTGACAATTCTGGGATTCTGTATTTGCCCAGTAAGAGGAAGAAGATGGTTTCTTACTTGCAGCTTTGGAAAATCTGTCTGGGCTGTAGGAAGGAACAGGGGCTGAGGATGGGCCCCACACCAGTGTGTCTGTCCACTGTTGGTACCAGCCAGGGTTTGCTTTGTGGTCATGTCCACCACCAGCAGGACTGGGTGGGCAAGTGTTGACAAAGAATAAGAAAAAGTTATTTCCATTCTTTTGGGGTCCAAAAGCAGGACTAATGTGCAGTTTTTCAGTGCAGTCTTAAGTAAGCACTGATATGAACAAATCAGAGAAGAAATTTGAGGATGAAACATATATGGTGAAATCTGGAAATTGTGAAGCAGTCTGGAAAATATAGCAAAGTAAAAAATCCAAACAAAACAAAGTTTAGTTTAAAGGGGGCATAAGACATTTTAGAAGTTATTTGAGGACATTGAAGTCTCCCCCAGATATTAAATCCTTAGACTTCAGTAAGAGTTATTGTGTAGAACTGGGATGTTCTTGGGTGGTTTTTTTAGGTTTTTTCTTAATTAAGGGGGAGACTGACCTTGACCTTGATAATTAGACCAATTTATATTTGAAAATTAAACCAAGTACTTTCCCCTATTACTTTAAAAATGTTTCTTTTATTTGAAACATTGTCAGCACCAGTGGTTTTCAGTATCAAGCTGAAGCTTGGCATGAAATAGTAAATAGAGAAAATTTCATAAAACTGAATTGGGTTTTGAATGACTACAAAACCTTAAAGTGTTTAAAGGGATTTTTTTTCTTGCATTTATGTTTTTATTATACTATTTTTTCTTCAAAGCAGAGACTTAAGCAATCGATTTTATATATAGTGCTTTAGATTGTACAAAACCAGTGCATGAGTTAAATACTATCAGTTTGGTTTGGCTTATAACAATTTTTTCAAAATTTTTCTTCGTGAAATGTGTTCTTCAAAACTGTGATGTCTTACTAAAAAATTTTATTCTTCTGCTTAGAGCTTTAAGGCTTGGATACCTCACTCAAGATATGATAGATGACTATGAACCAGCTTTAATGTTTACAATTCCAAGATTAGCCATTGTATGGTAAGTAATTTTTAACTGTTCTCTGCTCTGCCTCATTTAAAGGTTTATTGAAGATTTGAAAAGCTGTGTTTAGAATTTTGATGGACTGTCTTTCACCTGAGTTTGCTTTAACGTTCTTTAAAAAGAATTAAAAAGGAGGATTGTTTTGTTCTAAATCATTACCAGTTTCATGTAGAATATCAGGACTAAAAAAAGAAAGATGGTAAATCTCTAACTAGAGAAGGCAGGAATAATTGATCAGGCATCCTCCAGAAAAATTTAAAAATTAGGAACACCAGTCTTTGTAATGTCATGTTGTCAGAAATATTTTTTGAAAGCCCATATTTTGTGACATTTAAAAATAGGATGATTTAAGGATACAAGTCTTGAAAACTACGCATTTTCAATTAAATTTGTGTGTTTCTCAATGACTCTAGGCTCAGAAAGAATTGTCATGGCAAACTGCATTGTAACCATTGAGTTAGGCTTAATTCTTTTGAAGGAAAATATTAATATGTGTAACTTCTGTGTAGATTTGTACCCTGTGTTGACCACTCAAGGCAACTAAATTGATAGTGGTTTTGCTTCATGCAGTTTTTACAGTATTGAATAAATCAGATGCATTTTTTGTAATGAGTCTTCATGGTTTACTAAGGCAGCAGTTTCTCTGGAGTAAAGCCAGCATATTTTTAATATTTTACCATTGTGAACGTTTTACAGTTAGCTAATATAAGTAGGATAATTGAGGGAAATAAAAAACCTCAAATCCTGAGTGTAATACACTTCTCCTCAGGAAATCCCTGTGGCCTGTTGTTCCTGTTAAATAGTATATTGTCTCTAACTGTCATTCTAAAAATAATAACAGTAATAATCTGATTATTGGAAGACAACAGGAATCTGAGAACTCAGTTTGAAGCTGCTGGAAGACACAGTGAAGGAGAACACATCATGACTAATTTGAAAACCAGGGTTCTCTGGCAAATAGATCATGTCTATCCTAAATTACAAAGAAGTATAGAGAAGGAGAAGTCTAAGTGCTCCTAATTATCCAGTGATAAGAAAAGAAATCACTGTCATGAAGTTCCACAGAGCTCTTTCAAATGTTACACATATACAGAAGCCATTTCGTAATATTTTTTTTTCTGTAGTGCTCCAGCCCTTTTTTTTTTTTAATTTCTTTGGAGAGTTAAATTCTATGGTAAGCAAACTGCCTGAAAGCCAAAGGAGCAGTGACTTGGCATCAGGTAGAAGTTTGAGGAGAGTAGCCTTGAGCTTTCACTGAGCAAAGAAGTAACATTTGCTTATGCAGAACATGAGACATGAGTCAGCAATAACTGCTTTACTTTGTGTCAGCCTGCTTGTTGAAGCTTGGCAAACATAGAGAAAAAGATAAAATTATGTATCGCTGGCAACAAGATAATTTGTCTTAAACCACAAAAAAAAAAAGGGGACTTGCAAAGGAAGCAACTTTTTCTGTCTCTCAGCTCCTCTTCCCTGTTCCCTCAAAACCCAAATCCTCTGGTCTTTTTTTGTTAATATTTCAGAGGCATTCATATAGCTTGTGACTGAATTCATATAGCTGTTTCTCAGAGTCTCTGGTGGTCACACAGGTGCTTGCTAGGGGAGAACTGGTGACCAAAAAACTGACAGTCTGGTTAGCCAAGGGTCACCATTACTCTGGGTGATTTGGATGCTGAATAGCTCTCTGAAGCAATATATAATTTGAGTTTAGGAAAAGGAACATGCATTTGAAATATCTTGGGTAACAGACCACTGACATTCTGAACAGGAAGAGGAAAATGGTCTTGGAAAAAGAAAACTGATGTAATCTCAGCTGTGAGAATGGGTTGCCTTTGGGAAACATCCATTGTTTTTGCAGTGGGCAGAGGATTAAATAGTTTAAGCAGAGTGGTGCCTGGTGGGAATCCACTCTCAGACACAGTATGGTGTGGCACAGCAGATATGAAGGTGAATTTTGTTTAATCCGTGACACACAAACAGGTTTGGGCAGTGGTGATTTGGTCAGGAGGAGCTATTGAGATATCTACAGTGAAGTACCTGGAGGCTCTCAGGATTGTGAATTTACCTCTTTCCAAGGAAATTTGTACAAGTGCTGAGTTGATTTAGAGGCATGGTTTCTTCAAAATATGTTTTATGTGATTAAGAAAATCTGTTTCTCTTTTTACCATATGTCAATACCAGGTTATATTTATCTTAGAGGTATAAAACTAGGAGCTCAGGAGTCAGCTACCTTACCTGGAAATTATTTAGACTGGAAAGGAAAAGCCATCTGCAATATATCAAATCAGTGGAGCTTCTCCAATGTACTTGATAATAGGTTTCCTTTGTGGGGTTTTTTAGGGGTTTTTTGTGGATTTTTTAAAAATTCAGCTGCAGCAATGAAGTAAATGTGTGTTCTTCCCTTTATGCTTCCATTGCTTTTTCTGCCATGTTTAAGAAAGGAGAACAGAGTGGAGGGGATCTTTCCTGTTACTTTAAATAGCATCTAATTCTAGCTGTGGGTGAATAAGACAAAAATAAGATAACGAGATGTAGTGAAACGTCGTTCTAATGTTTATGTACAGTTGCTTTTCTGACTATTCAGAAAAGTGGTCGCTCTGTGTAATAAAATTTTCATTTTTGTGTGTGTTCATGCATGTGTTTGAATTGCAGTGGCCTTGTTGTCTACTCCGAGGGACCATTAAACTTGGACCATAAACCAGAAGATATGTCTGAACTCTTCAGACCTTTTCACACTTTGCTAAGAAAAATAAGGCAAGTAATAAAAGATAGTTGTAATTACTTCTCTTCTGAAGTGAAAATCAGTCCTGAAAACTCATAAATGCTTAAAAAAGTGTTTCTGTTTGCTATGTTAACCATAAACTGCATTTTCCTCTCATCAGCCTGATATACCCGTGAAATAACTAAATGTAGTTCTTCATTTCATGGTAGTTTTCTGAACTTTTAATCTCTGTGATAGTTTCTTTTTTTTTGTTTTTTTGAGTATCATTTTACAATTTGTGAAATGTGGTTAGATGATGCCTGAAATACTAAAGTTAGAGTTTATTTTTGCGAGATTGTTTCCAATTAGCATCAATGTTTCTGCTTAACTAGGCTTACTATATTTTCTTTTTATGCTATGATGCAATACTCAGATAATTCTTAACCTAATAGAAATGGCTATCAGTTTTTCATATTGTAAATTTGTTTTTTACAGGATGAATAACTTCATACTTCTTTCCATAATGCTTCAGTGTTGGTTATCATTGGAGATGTGGGCTTTGGCTAAAGTATAAAGAACATTAAAATATTTTTTTCTTAGCTGGGGTGTTTAGAAGACTGATCTGTTACTTTGAAGAAGTTAAGCTGTATCTTTAAAGGATTTTTAGGTTCACTCTTCAGGTCTGGGTGTGAAAAATTTTCTTAATCCATAACCCCTGTTATTTTCTTAAATTCAGATTCATGTACCAGCCGTGACTTTTGTTCCTAGAAATTTCTGGAGATAATTTGAAAGGTTTGGGGTTTTTTTTTCCTGCGTCCAATTACCAGCAGTTTATTGCCTTCCCTGGATGTCATGGTGACAGTCTGATGCAAGAATATTTCTTACATAGTTTATCCAGATTGATCTCCTCTCATCTGTTAGAGGTGAGGCACCTCCTGAGGGAGAATGTGAGTTCTGTCAGGGGTGGTTCAGAGGGGAGCTATTTCTGAAGTTAGCTTTTATAAATATCTAGACCACATCCTCATGTGTCCTTTGAAAGCTCCGCAGTATTTTTGTCTAGAAGCCTTATTTTTAGGTACATTAGTGATATTCATATTGAAATCTAAGATTTAAAGTTGACAAATCAACATGTTTGGTTTGTTGGGGTTTTTTGAGTAATTATGGTATTATAAAACACAGGGTTAAGAATAACAACATGAACTGAGGGACAAAATTGAAGTTAGAAGGAGGGAAGAGCTTCATTGGTAGTGAAGCTTGAAAAGTCCATGAAGTTTCCGTTAATACCTTATTCTCAATATGTGGCTATTGCAGACTTT
The DNA here is from genome assembly GCA_013396995.1 of Dicaeum eximium. NCBI lineage: Eukaryota > Metazoa > Chordata > Aves > Passeriformes > Dicaeidae > Dicaeum > Dicaeum eximium. The sequence continues at coordinate 21,108 of VWZP01004370.1, read as the reverse complement.
TTCACCAGCACTCTATTTACTGTCTGAAGCCAAAAGGATATTTAAAAACTAATATTCTTCTCATAATCTGTGTTTTCTGCTTTATTATCCTCATATTTCACAACATGGAAAATGAAAATCAATGAAGTCAGTGTATTGTTCAGCCAATTTAATTTTCAGTTACTGTGAACGAGGTTGAAAACAGATTTGTAAAATGCTTGTTGGTTCAATAACTACAGTTTTCAATGCAAACTTTAAAAAATAGGAGTCTTTCAGATTCAATTTTGGAAAAGTTCTGATATACTTTAAGACTTTGTATTTATTCTGTAAAGGAAAGGGAACATTAAAAAATTTGACTTCAGTTGACTAGGAGACAAAGTTGGAAGAGTCTTCTTAGTGAGATAACATCTATCAGAGCAAAAATTCAAGCAAGAAGTAATATGAAATTCCTTGTCTGGCAGTCTCTGAGTTGAAGGAACTCAAATACTGGCAAGAACTGAGCTCAAAAAGATCCTTTAGTAATAGACTTGAATGAAAAGTGCATTTAATGAAAATAACAGTGAGATGCAAATAAGTGTGCTGTTCATATAGAGTAATTGAATTAATTCTAAAAGTACCTAAGCTGTGTGGGGGTTTTTTTCCTTATCAGCTGTTTTTTTTAACTCATCCGGCTACAATCCACACTCTGTGAGAAGGTTCATAGAAACCTATGAAGAAGATGGAATGATATTTGATACCAATATTTCTGCTCCCCAACAAAGGAAGAGTGTTCTTCCCTGGAGTCTTTCTCCAGTCTCCAACACCAGTAATTAAGGCATGCAAATGGATTCAGAAGTCATCTGTTAAAAATGGCAGGCTTTTGTGTTCCGTTTGTGTGCCTGTTGTAAGAATATACAACATCTTACTGCAGAATGTGATCACATCCCAGTGAATTTCTCTATAAAGTTCTGAAACTTTTTAGCCAACTAAGTAATTTAGCTCGTGGAGTAACATCATATACAGAGCTGATTATTTTGTAGGATTACAGGTAATTAATTTTTAAACAGTATTATCCTAAAATATCCATGAGGCAAAGATAAGTACTGTATTTAATTATGTTGATCCACATAATTAAATCAGAATTAGCAGAGAAGATAAATATCTATTAGGTATGAAAATTTGTGGTGTCCTACTGGTGGCTGACAACTTTGAAAACAATAGAGATTGTTGAGACTCTGAGAAAAAGCAGTACAGGTTCTTGCTGAGTTTTTGGAAAGGTTGAGCAGCAAATTATGGCTTTGAATGTTTTAATTAATATCTAAGCCAGGTGCTCGTGTTGACTTTCTTATTTTGTGTGTAAAACATTAGCATTGGTATTTTATACATCTACCAATGCATAATTATACAGCAGTGCTATCTCTGTGCCTTTGAAAATAAGGTGTTTGAACCATTTCTGCCAAACTACTGCAACCTGCTTAGGAAATACACAGATCACATCATCTGCTCTATGCACAGATAAGTAACTTAGGTGCCTGTGACACTAAATGTTCTTGTGATAAAACACTACCTATACTATATATGCATTTGAGGCTGCTGTACAGGGATTTTCAAAAGTCAGCAAATTTGGGTTTTTGCAGTACTCCTTAATTCTGCCCTGTTTCAGAGCTCTTTGTGTTCCTGGTGCTTGTTTCTAGACCACTACAAGTGATGGCAGGGTCCCTATGGATTGTGGTTGTGTAGAGTCAAGGAGGTTGCACATCAAGTGGTGCAGAATCAGAGGATCATACCATTTTAAGTACACTGAAACCCTTCTGTATCATTGACTAGAAATTAAATGCACTATTACATACTCTCCGTGTGTTAAAGAATTGGGTGGGGCAGAGTCAAATCTGTTTTCTGTTAAATTAAGTGTGCACAGTGATTGGGGAAAAACGGATTGGTTTTTCCAAGGTGGCTGTGTTCAAAACTTTGATTTGGTTCAAAAGTGAGCCGTAAAGGGTGTCAGTGCTGTTCGTTCCATATGTCAGTGTTGGTTTCTCAGCCTGGGTGTGTCAGGCAGATCTGTGGGCTTTGGTGAGCAGCGCTGAGCGCAGCGTGCACGGAGGATGCGCGTGGCATCCCTGTACCTGCACCAGGCTCCCACGGTGGCAGCTCCACTGGGACAGCTGGTTATGCTCCCTTTGGAGCAGGAACTGAAGCACAGGCTGGCAATAACAATGAAGCTGTTCTCTGACAACAAGGCAGTTTAAAATTCTAGTCAGAATAGGAGCAAAGTTAATGGAGGAGGCTTGAGGAATGTGCAGGATTAGGGGGTTTGTGGCCCTGACCTCTGTTAAGCCAAACTTGTCTTTGAAGACATCTGGCACCATGTCTTACAACTCATTGCTCTACCCTGGATATTGGCAGTAGAGTAAAATATGTTCATTGGTTTTGCAGTAGGCAGAGCAGATGTCTGCTACTGCTTGTAAAAGGCAGAGCACATCTGAAGAACTTGCTTTGTTTTTCTGATAGTAGCTGTAACCACTGAAAGAAGAATGTTCCTCTTATTTTGAAAGCTAGATTGCCTTTCTGTGATACAATGCCAAAAAGAGTAAAAAAGCAGGTGAAACCTCAACATGCATTTTTAAAATTCAGTATTTTCTGAAGCCCCTCTAAGAAGAAAGCACACTGCTGTTCGTCAGGGTGCATTGCAGAAGCTGACTTTACCTGTGGCTTCTGAATAATGTAAGCAGAGGGAGAAATCCTTTTTGTCCATATGAAAGGTTCTTCAGCAGAAAGGAAATGAACCACTGAAGTAGTTACAGTTTAATTAAAGCTTAACGTTTACTGATGACACTTGGTGTTTCGGTTTTAGTAGTCAAATGTCACATTTCTTTCCATATATTGGTTAAGATTCATTTTCAGTATCTTCATAGTCATTTTACAATATGGCAGATTGGCAGTGAGTCCTGTATAATCTAATGTACAGTGTATTTAAAAGGTAACTGTTGATCAAACATTTATCTTAAAAAATGACTGGTGAATCTAGGGCATTTTTAACCAGAGAAGTGAAGCTAATTACCTGAACCTGTTTTAGAATAAGCTGTATTTGTTAATAGTAAAATTTCCAGTGTTTGGATTAGGAAAATGAGTATATTCCCTTTGAATTTAAAGCAGGATTATTTCCTACTGAAACTATAGGGGTGGTTACCATGAATTACCATGTGTAATTCAGCTGGTTATGTTATTCTTCCAAGACTGCAAGGATCTGACTCACCAAAAAAGACATGAGGACTGTCAGCTGATTTCACTGGTGGTTGTTTTTGTTCTTGTTGTTATGATTTTTTTTTAAATCAGGCTTTATTTTCTATCCCCAAAACTGCATACAATTGCTGTTAAATTGTGAGGTGTTGTTATTGGCAGAAACTGTTTTTGGCCTCTTTTTTATACCAAAGTTACTCCTTTACGGGAATTGTTTTACTGTTGTTATGGCAGCTGTATGTCACCTACTTACAAATTATTCCTGAACACATGAGGAATAATGGACTCCTAACCTCTGTTGAATAGGTCTTGCTTTTCCCATCCATTCATTTATGCTAAAATACACTTACTGATCTTTGAAAATGGTGGCAGCAGGTCTTGACAGAGCATATTTGGATATGTGGCTTGGATAATTGAGAAAGATAATGTAAATCAAATTCAGACCTAAAATTACATGCTGCTGTGTTTGTGGATTTGTTTTTAAGTTATCAAACATTTAATAACACTTTGTTTTCAGGTGCCTGTAGTCCTAAACTGCAGTACTGAGGACACTTGGTAACACTGGAGATGCAGCATGTCTACAGAAAACACAGTTCACTAAATTGCTCAGTGTTTGCTTCTAGACCTGCCTTGTTCTTAACATGATGCAGAAACTTTACTCCTTAGTGACCCAATGTCATGGCTTAACCCCAGCTCCACTCAGCCCCACGCAGCCAGCTTGCTCACCCCTGCAGTGGGTTTGGGGAGAGAAGCAGAAGAGTAGAAGGGAGAAAATCCATGGGTTGAGATAAANGGGGTGGGGTGAGGAGCAGAAAAGGCCCTGGCTGTGTGTGAGTCCTGCTCAGCAATAACAAAAACACCCTGGGTTATCAGCAGTTTCCAAAACACAAATCCAAAACACAGCCCCGTAGTAGCCACTGTGAAGAAAATTAAGTTGTGCCAGTCAAAGCCAGAAGATTGAGTTCTGTGTTTGAGGCAGGAGAGAGCCAACTTCCAATTCCCCTTTCAGTGATCCAGCTTCCAGATACCAGTGTGGCATAAGCAGTATTACTATTTTGTTGAATTCTTTTATCTGACAGTATAATGCTGTGAAACTTCTGCAGTACTCTGTTGCAGAATCATTTTCTGAATCAACTTGAAGGATGGAAAATTGGTTTGCTAATCAAAGTCAAATTTGTGAATTAAAAAAGTAAAATGATAAAATAAATCTAATTATAGGTGACATTTTCACTATAAGTGATGGGGAGGGGCAAAGTTCCATTTACATGTGTGTTTTGGTTTATTTTGAGGCTTCACTGCAAGCATGTATATAATTGTATACCCTCTATTTGCATGAGTAATATCAAATTCAGGCATCAAGAGTCACGTGCTGTGGATAGGAATGCCAAATGCACCTTGAATTAACTGCACACAGTCAAATTCTGTGCCCTTAAGTTCTGGATTTCTGTACTAACAGTAAAAGCTTTGTTAAAATCTGTTCAATGAATGCCTCATGATTATAAATGACAAGTGATGTGTGTATTTCTTCATTTTCAGGGATCTCCTTCAGACACTGACCGAGGATGAATTGCACACATTGGAACGTAACCTGTGCATCTCTCAAGATGTAGATTTTCCTGTCAGAGCAGATCCTGAAGTACCCTCTGTCATTGCACCAGGCATAACTGCGACTTTGCCTCCTAAGGAACTCTCAGCAAAAGCTGAGAACACAGAGGCTGAGCTGGCTTGTTCCATGCAGTATGATGAGCAGGAACTGGAGCAGCTGAACAGGATGGTACACAGAGTCGGCGATGAAATGTCTTCTCTGCTTTCCCCTCCAAGCATCTGTCAGTCTCCAGCTCACAGACCTGGCCTAAGAAATAGTTCTAGCGCAGAAGCGTCACCAACAAGACACCATCTTGACAACTTAACTGATGAAGAGGACAGAGTGTTTTTTATGGATGACCTAGATGGAGCAGGAGAAGCTCTGGCTGGGTTGGATTCAGTAAGTGATACTTTTGCTTGGGTGAATAACCCTTGCCACAATTCAAAACAGAACCTGCATTATAGAGATGCTTTGCTTTATGAGAATGGCCATCAGACAGAGGAAACTCTGCTTTTAAAAGATGCTGAAAGTGACTTAAGCAATAATAACAATGTTGAAGATGGAAAACAGATGTCTGGAGTTTCAGTTCCAAATTCCTGCAGCTGTCTAGAAGGTCCAGACTCACAGTTATACCTCAATGGCTGGGATGCGTATGCCGATGACGCAGAAACGGCGGAAGTGATAGCGCACAGGACCGGGGGAATGAAAATATCTGCTACTGTAATATTCAATCCTAAATCTCCTTCTAGCTCAGAATCCCCAGTAACAACCCCAGAAGCAGCTATTAGTTGTGTTCCTGGATCTGCTAATCCATTAGCAAATGAGGAGGAGGATGAATCCCATAAACTCAGTATAGCTGCCACAAACTGTCTAATTAATTCCTGTGTGTGTTGTGGCAGCTGTGAAGACAGCAGGGAGGACGGTGTTGAAGGTTTAAAGACTAAACATTCTGCAGGAGGTGTTGTAAATGCTTCATACACATTAGTAAAGTCTAAGGAAATGGACCATGTAGATAACTTGGACAATTCAGTCCCTGAGCAGGAAACATTAAAACCTGAAACTTCTGCTTTGTTAGCAGAAAGAGACTTTGGCAGTGAAGAGCAAAAACTGCCAATCTCCTCTAAGTGCCTGGCACATTCCTCAGGTTCACAGGTAGGAGTAGAAAGTGACTCCCAAGGAGAAGCAGAAAGCATCTCAGATCAGCAGAAGAAGTGGGAGAAGAGGAAACAACTGTGTGATAAAAAAATGGACTACAATGAAGATGCTAGTAGTGAAAGGACAGCAAAGGAAGATGTAAAGTCAAGATCTAGTTCAAGGTAAGAGCTTGATGTCTTGGTAGTAATTTGCATGTACATAAATTCCTGTATCCTTGTACTGCAGTGATTGGTTTATTGTTAATGTGGATTTTAAGGACAATAGTGTTGCAGGATTAAGGAATTTATCCATATATGTTTTTTAATGCAGATAGCTTTTTATTGGATGTCAGCTTTTCTGCAAAAGATTTGGAGATGATCTGAATTTTAATCATCCAGTGTCTCTGTGTCATGGAAATCAATGTTACATTACCTGCTTAATGTATCCAAGAGAGCATTGCTGCTAAATGGTACCTGGATCATTACTTTCATTGTCCTCTGCTGTTTTATAGGAGAAGTGTCTGGCAAATACTAAAAGGTTAACTTTTGCATCAGTGCATGGGATTAAATTGTTACCTAAACAAACATATTTTCCCTTGGCTTCATTTGAGAGAAAGGGGTTGATGTGGCCGTGTTGCCCGTGGGCACAAGGATATCCGTGAACGTGTGTGTGCTGAAGGAGCCGAACAAAGTGCAGGAGTGGCTCTTAAGCCTGTTGGACCATTTCAGCCAAAGCTGATAGAAGAGTAGAGGTCATGGATTAAGATGCATATTTAATGACAATAAGGAACTTACTTGATAACAGGGAGATAACATCATAATACTTGTAATGAAGAAAATGCCATGCTTGAGCTCAACTTTGATTAGACATTAGGGATCTTACACAGATCAGTAGAAAACCTGACTTTGTTTTGGATTACTGTTTAGAGGGTAACCTGTTTTGTAGTGAGTCTTCAGTTTCCCTGAAGTATTAATATCATGAAGCAGAGGGAAGACATTAGAGATGTTACCTTTGTTTTCTGTATTTCTGTGACAGCTGGCTTTATGTGTGTGTGATGCAGGATCTCTCGTTGTGTTCATAGAGTTCAGGATGACGCAGTGGAGGTAGCTTGAACCATGAAGCATAACCACAATATAAAAGCTACAGAAATAAGTGTACCAACTGAATTACAAAATATTTTACTGGTAGTGGAAATAGAATGAGTTCTTTGGCTTGGACCTAATTGCTTTTACAGGTTAAATACAACTTAGCATGCACAAAACTCGACTTTTCTTTCTCATTATTCTGACTACCTTAGGCTTGCAAGTATGATTATATTCAAGGCCTTACAACAGGGTTTCTAAGTGGACTTGATTTTAAGATGTAATTCACCAATCCCTTTGACATTCTGTGATTTTGCAACTCTTCAAGTGGAATACTGCATAAAAGTAATCACTGTGTTTAATCAGTTTCCTCATAAATTACACAAAATTCAGACTATTTGTCTACCAGTTTTTGCCTTGGGTAGGATATTAGATGAATTCTTGAGAATAGGTCTGAAGAATCTAATAAAATTATACATATCTGTAAGCTACTATTTCAGCTTCCCATGTTTTGTGAATGTAGTAACTTCTCCACTGACTTGTCCAGCCTCTGTTAATATTGTTTAAAAACTTAATCTGAAAATCGACCTTTTACAGAGTTCTCTACGTCTGTCTTTCTGTTTGCTTTTATTTGCTCCTGATTCCTGTCTGGCCTGTCCTGCCTGTTGTGGTTTTGTAGACCTAAGTCACATTTTGTCAATGTGGTTACTTTGTCAGATTGAAAGAGTCAGAGCCTGCTTGATCAGAAGTTGTCCACAAATTGTCCTTACCTTTGATCGTGCCTTATCTCTTGCCCTAAACAATTTTCAATTACATTATTTCATCTTAGCAATAAGTGAATCAGAACTGCAGTGTACTCAAGATATGAGCAAACTGTGGATGTGCACAGTGGCATAATTGTTTTCAGTTGTTTTTCAGTGGTTCTCAGTATTTGACTTAGAATTTTTACTAAGTGGTGTGCTGAGGTTCTTTTTGAAGTTGTCAGCTAAAGCCCCAAGATGTTGTGGTCTCAGAGGCTGTAATTCTGTATCTGATGCTAAAATTGTTCTCCATGAGTTTACCAGCTAAGTCTTGCCATTTTATTACCTGTTATTCAGACTTTAAGATCCTGGGCAGTTGTGCAGTCTGTTCTGGTTATTACCCTGAATAATTTTGCATTGGTAGTAACCTGTCAGAACTCATTGCACTCCCTGTTTTTGCAGATCATACACAAAAACCAAGCTCCCAGGGTGCTGAAGAACCTCAGCCATGAAATCCCACCTTTCTGAGAAGTGATTGTTTAACAGCTTCTCCCAATTTGTGATTAAGAATTATCTATCCTTTTTGGGCCCCTCCCTCTTATGCTGTAGCTCCTTAGTTTTCTTTAAAGCATTTAGTGAGGAATTTTGACAGAACCTGTTTGGAAATCCAGAGGCTGAGAGATTAATCACCATTCTTCACAAGCTTCTTGACCCCTTCACAGAGCTATCAAGAAGTTCCCTCTGCCAAGGTCACCTTACTTCTTCCCAGACAGACCTTAATTTTGTTGCCTACTTATTTTAGCCTTGGATACATTTTAAATTGCTTGGTATGATCTTCAGGCTCACAGAGCTAGAGCTGTTTGAATCCCCATGGAGTCCTTTTTATTTTTAGGGATGGCCACCTTTAGACTCCAGGCATCAAGAAAGTTTTAGAAGAGAACTTTATAATTCATCTTATTCATTCTTGAGTTCTAAAACTCTTGGGTGAATGTTTTTTTAATATTTTGTTAACAAGTTAGTGGGATTTGTTTGTTTTCACTGTAGCCTTTTAGACAGATACATTGTTGATTACTTCTAATTAGCTGTGTTCATTTTTGAGACTGCAGTACATCTGTTATTAGTTGTCAAGTATTCCACCTTTGCAGCAGTAGGGCAGTAGGGATGGAGGTATTTTGTTACTAGATTGTTGGTGCTTTATTTGAAAGCATTCTAATACTAACTCCTTCAGTATAGTCTGTGAAGGATGGAGATGCTGGGGTTCTACTGAGAACTAGATTAAAAATTTATATGTGGATAGATCCTATTTGTTCCTTATATGTATGTATAAAAGATTTGGGTCTTGCCTCTGAATCACTAGTCATGTTATCAGGAAAAGAGATAATTCAGTTACAAAACAGAACGTTGTGGACCTTTCCTTACTCATGCTGCCTGGGCAATGACTAATCACTGCTTTTTGATGGTATTTTTAAATTGGAATATCACATTAGGCTTCTGTGACTGCTCCCTATTACATGCTTGTGAATGCCAACTTAACCATAGGGGAAATGTTGGAGACAGTAGATTATTTTCAGAATGATGGACCCATTAGCTAGAACAATAAGCAATCTCATACACATGGAATAGCTGCAGGATAGGCTCATTCATCAAGTTGATAAATGTATTTCCTTTCTAGTTACTGTAAGTCATCAAGTAGAAGAACATTTTCTTTTCTCTTTTCTGAATAAAGCAGCTCTCAAATGTGTATGTTGTGATACAGGCTGTTTGTGTTACTAAGTCAGTCATCTTACTACACAATATGACATTATAGGTATACATCTCTGTGATCCAGATGGGTTTATCATAATAATCCTTGTATCCAAAATAGCTGGGATTTCAGGCTTCTCTGTCTAGCTTCAAAATTCAGTGGAGTTTAAATTACAGATTAAACACTCTTCTACTGAAGATTTCATAGCATCATAGAATGGTATGTGTTGAAAGACCTTAAAGATCATCTTGTTCCAAACTGCTACCATGGGCAGGGACCTCCCACTAGACCAGATTGCTCAAAGCCCCATCCAAACTGTCCTTCAACACTTCCAAGAATGGGACCTTTGCAGATTCTCTGGGCAACCTGTGCCAGGGTGTCACCACCCTGACAATAAAGAATTTCTTTTTATCTCATCAAAACCTACCCTCCTTCAGTTTGAAGCCACTTTTCCTTTTCCTGTCACTACCTGCTCTTGTAAAAAGTCCCTCTCCATCTTTCTTGTGGGCTCTCTTCTGGTACTGGAAGACCACAATGAGGTCACCCTGAAGCCTTCTCTTGTCCAGGCTGAACAATTGCAATTCTCTCAGCCTTTCCTCGTAGGAGAGGTGCTCCATCCCTCTTGGTGGCCTCCTCTGGACTTGCTCCAACAGGTCCATGTCCTTCCTGTGATGAGGCCCCAGAGCTGCAGGTGGGGTCTCACCTGAGTGGGGCAGAATCCCCTCCCTGACCTGCTGCCCACGGTGCTTTGGATGATCCCAGGACAGGGAGGTTTCTGGGCTGTGAGTGTCCATGGCTGGGTCATGTCCAGCCTCTCACCCATGGCCCCGTCAAGTCCTTCTCAGGGCTGCTCTGGATCTGTTCATCCCCAGCCTGTGTTGTCACTGGGAGCTGCCCTGACCCAGGTGCAGCACCAGCACTTGGTCTTCTTACAGCTCCTGAGATTCCCATGGGCCACTTCTTGAGCTTGGCCAGGTCCCTCTGGATGGGATCCTGTCCCTCGTAGTGTCAACTGCACCACCCAGCTTGGAGCTTGGTACCACCTGCCGATGTGCTGAGGGTGCACTCAGTGCCTTCATCTGTGTCATTAATGAAGATATTAAGTAATTCTGGTCCCAGTAGGCACCCCAGAGGGACACCACTTGTCACTGAATTTCTTATCCATACAACAGTCTCTGTGTTGAATCCATCTCTGTCCAGTTTACATACAAGGATGTTCTGGGAGACTGTGTCAAAGGCTTTAGAGAAGTGCAGTTAAATGACATCCCATAGCCCTTCCCTTGTCTGCTGATGGAGTCACACCATCACAGAAGACCATCACTGGGTATTGACAGGTCTCCACTACTTGGGTTTCTAAGTCTTAGCTGATGTCATGTCTTTGTGCTTTGCTTGTATCTCAAAGATAGGAAACAGCACCTAAGTCTTGGGCAGCAGTGCTAATGAGATGCAAATATGAGAAAAGCACTAGCAAAGATGCGGTATCTGATTTGCTGAAGGGACGAGGTGATAAATAAAGGCTGTCATGTAGCAAGACAAACTGTTAAAGGGGGAAAGCTGAGTCGAACCATAAGATGACAAACCATGAAAAAACACCATTTAGTGTTTTGGTAAAAAAGGACAAAAGTTAACCCCAAAATGGAGCTTTAAATCTGTATCTAGTATTCCTTGTTTTTCAACTGGAAGCAAACTATGCAGATCTTCTTTTTTAAATGTTCATTTAAACATAAAATTTTACCTGCTCTTCCAAAGAAGAAAGAAAACTATAAAGAGGAAGATAATTTTTTGTGTGTTTTGTAAATATTTGTCTTTCTGTTCTTTCCGGAGCTGAGGAGTCCATGTAAACCTGCTAATGTTTTATGAAAGTTTGGCAACTTGTTTGATATTGTCATACAATGCTGATGTTTTCATGTTTTAGTCTTAAATACCGCGTTCTGTTGCATGTTTGTTTATCTACATACTGACCTCAAAACAGTTCTGATATAAAAAAAGGGATTATTAAGTGTAGTTTCTCGCTTTTCCACTGCAGGTCTATTTAAAATGTCTAGCTTAAGTTACAATTTCTTTTTGCATTTTCCTTGATGTGTTTAAATGCATTCTTGATGAAGCCTTTTGCAGTGCACCTGACAGTTGGCAAAAGAAGCTGCAGTCAGTAGTGAGGAGAATTTCTTACCCTCACCCTTCCTGCAAGCTCTAGCTGTGTCCATTGGCTGTTGGATGCTGGCACTGTTTGCATTTACTTGTGGAGGCTAAAAATTAGAATATTTTGCCATATGCTTCTGCAGTGTAAGGAGGAAGAATGAGGCGTCCTTGAAAGAGCATGTTTTGCTATTTTTTGCTATATATTTGCAACTCTAGAATAAGAAGAATAATTTGTTCTTTAGCTTGGTATTCAAGTTGTCTCTTTTCTTAGTCTTGCAATTCTTTAATCCTAAATCATATATATTGTACAATATTTATATATTACAGTAGTCTGTATTGTAATATATTTAAAAATGTTATTTCCTTAGCATATTAGAATAATTCTAAAAAAAAACGAACAGCTGTTTCAGACAGTTGGTTCCTAATATTGACTTTTTTGGCCTGTACTTTATTTTGTTCACTCCTTAGCACCACCTGACGTGTGCACATTTTCAGTACAGCAACTTCAAGATAAGTAATTCCACCTTTATAAATGCATGGAGAAGAGCCATTCAGCCATTTGTGTTTGGGGGATGGATAACATTTGCTAAAAAAACCAAAACCAAATTCACACAAAGTACCTTTCTAGCATGTTTGAGTTTCTAGCTTTTCTTTGGTTTCTCTGTTTTTTTCCTTTATCAAAACCAGATTGTTATCGAAATGTAAATTAACTTGAGTAAATGTCTTACATTCATGCTTTTCATTAATATTCCCATTACAGTAAGATTTAAGAAAATTGTGTCTATTTTTACATGAAAATGTTGCCTTTTCCATGAAAAATTAATGGACAGCTGTGCAAGTTCATGTAAACAAAAATGTCTGCTTATTATCTTGTACTGATTAGCCATTTAACTAGCTGTTCAGGAGAAAGAAAAATTCTCATCAGCAAATAGTACTTGATTGGGAATCAAACATCAGCCTTTTAACTGCAAAACTTCCCTTAAGCAATCCTTTATCTGGCTGTTGATTGAAGTTCTTTGTTCTCCTTCTAGTATGCTGTTTATTGCCTTTGTGCAACTAGCCAAATTCAAATTCAGTGTAAATTAATTTTTTCAGTCCCTCCTCCCCTTCTTTTTAACACCACAGGTCTCAAATTTGCAGTGGCAGTGTTTTACCTTGCCTGTTGAACACTGATTTGTGCAGTGTCCTGTAACAGAACTGCTGCTACAAAGCTTTGGTGTCACTGTTTTATGCCAGCTTCCCTTCTACTAGGTTCAAATATTAATTAAAGCAACAGTGAACTGTATTAGCTTTCAGTGTAGGGATTCCTGAAATACCAGCTTAAAACCTTTAAAAGATCATTTTTGAGTGGATTTGGTGTGACACATGAGGCTTTAGAGTCAGCCCTCATGTAGTGAGCCAGTCAAACAATACTTGTGCCAATTAACTATTGTAATGTGAAATGTAATTGTGTTCAATTAATGAAGAAACTGTCCCCTGAAACAGAGGTTTAATTAAATGTAAGATGCTAGAAACACATTCCAGTAGAAAAATGCATGGATAAAATAAAGGTGGCTTTTAGTTTGTTTTTGCTTTTTAGAATAGTTACAAAAAGTGGCCAACAGCTTTCAATAAATGGTTAATTGGTTCAGTCTGCCAGTATTCCATGAAAAGATGCAGCCATAGCACCCCATGTCGCTTTGCTTCATGTCCTCAAATCTTTATTCTGTAATTTTATCAGAAGTGCTGAAGAATTATGTTTTGATGAGCATGGATAGTGGTTTTATCCAGTGCTAGAATGTAATTTTTAAAGCTGTACTGTAGGCGGTTAAGACCTACAAATGAAAGAAACTTTTGCCACATTCCTCAGTTTAAGCAGTCCTGTGAATCCCAATCCAAAACAACATTATTGCAAATAAGCATGATGTGGTGAAGCTCAGGTCACCTGTGGGCTGATGTGGGAAGGAAGGGTTAGCAGCTCTCAGCTGCAGAATGTGGCTTTGTGCACAGATTTTCTCTTATAATTGTGCTAATGTGTGAGCTGAGCCATCATCAGCCAATAATGGGAATCTTGAGATGGGAAGAACAGGTCAGTTTACCTCAGGATCTACCAGCACCTTAGAAAAGCAGAGAGGATCTTCAGGCAGACATTAATAAGAAGAAAACTCTTCAGTTATCCTGCAACTGTGTGTACTGACAGTGATTATATTTGGAGTCTTTATTTATTGGTTGTGGTTTTTTGTTTTGTTTTGCTGGGTTTTTTTAAAGCTAGTTAGTATAACACTTAGAAAGTATAAAACAGAGTTATCATTATTGGATTCCCATTTCTTGGTACTAAATAAACACAGAACTTCTTATGTGAAGAGTTACAGCCTGAATATGAATCAGTAATAAACACTGTAAATCATAAATACTGTTTCTGGTACAATAATTCAGTCTTTATGGATACACAGGAATGAGAAAAATGTTTACATGTTGTAATTGCCTAAACTACATATAGTTTATGTCTGTGAGTGTGGTTTGTGTCAAGTGTGTTCAAGCAGTTTGATGACTGGATGGAGATCTAATCCTGAAGTCAGCAGATTGTTCAGCATGGTCAGGTTTGTGCCCCAAGAGAAAAATGGAGAAGTGGAAAATGGAGGCATTTATAAAGGAGTTTATAATGGCAAACTGTGTAAAGACAAGGCTTAAAAACTGGTGAGGTGGTGGAACTGGTGGGAAGGAGTTGTGCTGACAGGAACTGGTATGGACTGAGAGCAGAGTGAAATGAGAGGCAGAGAAGTATGGAGAAGAGGTGAGGTGAGGCTTATTGTCTGTTCAGAAGACATCTGTGAAGATGAAAGCACAGACAGGGCTGAGCTGGTTGATAATGCCAGCTGGTTGTGGGCCATTATGTTCATTGTGCTCACTGGGTTTACTTACTGTGAAGGTGCTTTATTGTTTTGCCTTCTTTGTCAGAATGTCCATTCCACGTAGTTAGCTGATGATAGAAAGTGATTTCATGTCTTGGGACAGCGTTGGCAATAAATAATATCTGCTCTTAGCACAGAGGTGGTACTTGAGAGTGGTGGTTGGTTTGGTTTGTTTTCGCTTAGGACATTTAACTCCCCAGAAATATGTGTGAACTTTGGAGGTCTTGGGAAGAATGTGAGCCCTTTGGGCTCTGTGTAAGAACTTAAAATATTAAGTTGTTTAAAACAAAACAAAAAAGTAGAAAACTAGAACATAAGAAAACTGAATTTAAGTGCTTAAATACTGATAACTGAGATACTTTGACTGGACTGCAAATATAGCAGGCAGAGCCTCACGGAAGGCACTGAAGGACAGCAAACCTGACATCTTTCAGAAAAATTATTACTGCCCAAATCAGCTGGCAAGATTTTTACACTGGAAAAATCTGGAAATGGTGAGGAGGTGAGAGAGCATAAAAGAACATGCTGAGTTTGCTACTTCTTGTTGTTTCCTGTTTCTGCTGTTCCAAGATGAGTTTATTCTGAACAAAAGAGTGATGTGCTTCACTTGGAAGAGAGAAGCAATGATGTATTTGCTGTAAGACAATGAGTTAACAAAATTCAGTGGTAAGTGTAAGAGCAGTTTAACAAGGTATGATGGCAAGGTCCACTTCAGTATTTAGTGCATAGAGGACAGGGTCAAACAAAGCTGCCAGGGAGACCCTTTCATTGAGTCTTGAGGTTCAGAAAGGAATTGTGGCTGCAGCTGGATCTGGACTTAGTCTCAGACAAGATCAATGATTTATGTCTAGAGGATTATTTATATGTGTGCAGTCAATCTTTTTATCACTTAGCTAATGTTTCAACATTTCAGCACACTTTCTGCCAATTTAACTTACTCAGTATCTGGTGTGATAAGGATTCACTCAGCCTTAAGGAGTGATCATGAGAGGCATCCCTGCAGGGGAGATCCTGGCATGCAGCCTGCTGCCATGCAAGAGAGCTCACCAGGCCCTGGACTGGCCACTGTTTTTGGGCTGAGTGACTTAAAGTCATATTTGCATACCCATTGTACTTGGGTTGGTGTGTGCTCAAGTAGCCCTCAGCTGCTGTGCAAGATTTATGGCCCTTGGCTACTGTGGTGTTACCTGTCTCCCCAGAGCCCAATTTGGGTACAGACATTCAGACTGCCATTTCTTGCTTTTGTTTAAATAGGAAAAAGGGGCTGAGCACACCACCACACCTGCTTAATCATGGTGTGAAATTGTATGCTAATGGTTTTTTTAATATCATTTAGCTGCTGTAAAACAGATAGTAAAATTATATTTTAGTAGCATGACCATATTGTAAAATTGGATGGGTAAAGGTGATGAGCTATAAAAGAGTAAGCCTTTGTTTAAATGCATATATCTCTTCATAATGAGCAGAATTAGCAAGGGAAATTACATAAAACGAATTAAAGTTAAATAGATTTTTGTTCAAGTCTGATAAAATTATTTTCTGGTTGTGAAGTCTCTCCTTTCAACTAAAGCATGGTACACTTGGGATTTATTTTCAAATTGGCAGTCAGAAATGAGAAACATGAAGGGGTACATTTTCTGAGTGATTAGTGGGAGGTATGCAAACAAATCCTATTATTTCTTAGTGGGATTAGAGCACATACCTTCCATACACTGCTTTGAAGAATTCCCCTTAAGCATTCTTCCAGACTTCTAGCTGAAAAAATAGCTGTAATAGTAAATTTGGTAGAAGAAAAGAGTTTGAAACGTAACTGGTTTGCATATATCTAAAAAGCAAAAGAACATTAAAAAATCTACTCATAATTGTGGAGAAGTAAGGTAAAATAACCCTGACCTATATAACTACCTCTCTTTTAACTGGAGATGTTTCTTAGGTTTCTCTTTGTGTTGTCCAAATATTTCTGTTGACTGAACATTTGAGTTCAGTTGGCTTGATGAATCTTCTGCACTGCCTAGAGCCAATACAACTTTGATATCTCTGCTCAAGATTACATATTTTCTTATCTCATATAATTTAATTTTTTTCCTCAGTTTGTGGAATTTCCAGTAGCTGAGCAGTAAATTTCTCAAACAAGAAATTGGTCTTTATAAGACAGTTTCATAAGTGCTTATGAAACTGTTTTTACTCCTGTAATCCTAGTTTATGTTGATAATATGATGTAAGATCTCCAGTGATGTGTTATTTAGAGGCTTTGCATTAGCCCAGGGATGCCAGACACAAGTTGTCTACCGTTCATTTAAATTAGTCATATCCTTTTACTTAGTAGCTAGTGGATTTCTCCTAACAAAGTGTCAGCGCTTTGCCATGGGACTGCTCCTTCCTGGCTATCTGTTGTCTCAAAGCACAAAATTTGAGTTACATATATAGCACTTACAGGGACTGAGCAAATTTAGGGGCAGGTGTATTCAGCTCCATCAAGTGTCAACATTCTGTTTTCTAACAAACCTTTTCCTTCCAATGGGGAGCAAACGTAGGTCAGACTTGTAATATTCAGAAGTTTTTGAAGCATATGGATTACTGTGCCTTGGCCTGAAACCCAAGATGATTTTTTTGAACTTTCAGTTTTGTTATGTCTTCAGTTTAAGGTTATACCACACATAGCAGCATGGGCAAGCTATTCCCCCAATCTCCAGTGAAAATGTAAGACTCACAGTTATTTCCTGAATATTTTAACTGTATGGCATGAATTAAATTGAAGATTGTTGTAAGAACTGACTTTGCTGAATTGCCTGTCATTTTGGGAAGAAAACAGAATAGGTTTGTATCATCTTCTGAAGAGCAAAGAAATGCAACTGCCAGTTTATTCTTATTTCTGTATAACCCATGACACGCCATAACTTATCGCAATGCTCTGTTTTTGCCTTTGCTCGCCTCAGCAGTTCATTTTGTTTCCGTGTGTTTTTTCAGTTCTCAGGATGGCTTACGTGATTCCCCCCTCAGCTCCATCTCCAGCAGTGACTATGAGAGTGTTTCTGTCACTACATGTAGTCTCTCCAGCATATACGCTCTGAGGTAATAACATCACTTTGCAGTCAGATTTGACAAATGGTATTGAGTTATGCTCGGTTAAAAATTTTCATTGAAAGAATCAAGTGACAGCAACACTTCTGAGTATTCTTCCTTTGGAACAACAGGTGCATTTTGGTTGAGTTTTTTTGTTTTTTTAACCTGCCAGCTTTCTTCAGTGCTGTGACAAGTGTGAGGCAACTATTTATGGAAAAGTTTTTAATGCATGCAGGAATCACTTACATATGCCCATGATCTCACTTTTATTTATCCTTATAGCAGTTCTGAGGAGACACTTCAGGTTGTAGCTTGACAAGTTACAAATGTTTTTCTTAGCTAACCTGTAGCTTTCTAAAAAACATGCTTTTTCCATTTTCTTTTGCCTTGTAAAATAAAAGATGTTCCAGTTAACAGTTTAACTTACACCCTGTTGCTGGCCAACACTGGTAAGAACACAGTGAAGAACTGCTTCTGACTGCACAGAATATTCTGAGTTGGAAGGGCCCCACAGTGAAGAATTACTTCTGACTTGACAGAATATTCTGAGTTGGAAGGGCCCCACAGACGTCGTGGAGCTCAATTCGTAAGTGAACAGCCCATACAGGTGTTGAACCCATGAGCTTGGTGTTATTAGCAATACTATTTTATATTTTCATCTTGTGAAACTGCATGGGAGTTGTAACTTTAGTTGTGCTCACAGCACTTAATAAGAGTGATAGAGGAATTAAGGTTAGACCAGAAAAATGTAACTAAAGCATAAAAATGAGATCTTTGCATTTTTCATTGTTTGCATAACATACATGTGTGAGAGATGTATTGCATACATTGTATGCAATAACACTTTTGCTCTGGTACAGACAGACTGAAATACCACTACTTCAGCTGATGTAGATCATCCTCCACTGCTTCTTGTCCTCTCTTTTTCGTCTGTTTTTCTCTCCCCAGAACTTAATTTGAACTTCAGGATGTTGAAATTTCATCTAGGTTTGGGGATAAAAAGAGGAGATAAGATGGCTTTTCCAATAGTGATAGATGCAATACTACAAGTAACAATTGGAGTTTTTTTAGGATGTACCTGTCTTTAAGTTGAATTTTTTTAGAGTTTTGTATTTTTAAAATAAGGGCAGAAAGACACAACAAAAACTGTTCTTCATTGTTTTAACTTTGAAATACATTTCCTTTTGTCTGTTCTTCAAACAAAACCCAGTTTACCTGCATGCAGCAGTTGCCCTGTTCTGTATGTATTGAAGACTCTTTCACACAGGTCTGTCTGAGTGGATGGTAGATGTAGCCTCAGTGACTGTTCAGGAATAACTGAAGCAGTGAGAATAAGTATTGATTGGATGCACCACCTCTTTTGAAGGCCTTACTGGACTGCCTTTGTATGTTAGTGTTGCAGTTGCCCCTGTATTGGTAGTTTGGTGAAAGAAAGTTTGATTTAAAAGGCAGTGTTTGTACATGTGGCTTTGTGCTCTTGTCCACTGAAAAACATCATTGCATCATCCCTGGGTGGCTTGGTGAAGTATAAGTTGCTTATTTTTCTGCATCTGATGGGTATTACCAGAGATGTAGCTATTGTAGTTTGTGGTCCAGTAAAACAAACCAGTGAAGTACCTGCTTGACCATAATGACAGGAGTTTCCCCTTTTGAAAGACTTAGTTTAAAAACAGCAAAAACTTCTTTGAAAGACTCCTTTTAATGAAATAAAATAAAATGAAAAAAACTCTTAAGTCTAACTGCTTCACAGTAGTATGTTCCTAGGTCTTTGTGCATAGAAATGTAATATTCAGTGCATCTATTTGTATAATTTTTTAGAATGTTATTTTTAGGTGCTCCTCTGTTCTCTCTTTAGAGAGTTTTATTTGGCCATTAAACAGCTTCTCTAGAGTTGCATTATTTGTTTACTGCAACAAACATGTTCCTTGCAAAGACAATCTCAAAAATGTTATTTTCTGAAATAACTAGGTTTTCCATGATGCCATATGCATATCCAAAATAATACCTAATTTGGGAGTTTGTTTCTTTTTTGTCTGCAACATGCAATTTTAATGTATCTAATTTCTTGATGTTTACACTTAACAACAATTAGACATTAAATGTAACATTTCCAATTTTATCTGAAAAATAATTGGCTAAAGATAGAATTCTTGAAATATATTTATGTGGTCTTTCATCCTCCTGTGAAACATAAACAACTCCTTTGTGCTATTAAATACTCAGTACTGAGACTGACAGTTGTCAGATAGCAGCATGTTTTGGGAATATCTTCAGAAAATTTAGCTGTGATAGCAAAACCAGTTTAACTGCAGTAGTGATGTTGAACTAATAATATGTTAAATAGCACAGATGGACTTGAATTGAAACAATGAACTATTGAATATATGGAATCCTGTATAAATATACATTTATTGTTTTCCAAGTGGAGAACCAGGGAGAAAATTCCCCCTCTTTGGATCCCAGAGCACCATTCAAACCAGTGATTTGGGTTCTCAATTGGTTTTGCTAAGGAAAGTTTGATTTCATTGGTACCTGATCTGTGTAAAACATTCATCTTTCTGGTCTCAGAGGTCTGGTGGTCGAGAAGTTAAATGTTCAGCCCAGTTCAGAAGATAATTTTTTGCAAAATGTTCATTAAGCAGTATGCAGACTTGAGATGTCCATGCCAGTCGTTGGCTTTGTCAGCAAAGAACAATATGATATGTTCAAAGATTGGACCTAAGTTCTCTGAAAGACTGGGGCTAGAAAATGCAAGAAAAATGTTGATCTGGGAATGATGAGGAAAAATAAGGGAGACAACAGAGTAACAGGGTAACAGGGTAGTTACAATTACTTGATTTTGAGTCTCTTGGGAGTTTTTGGTGTAAGAGTTCCAGGGAGAAAGAAATACTGATGAGTCTGTAGTTGAGTGTTTGTCTGCCTAGAGTAAACTTTACATAGTAAACTCTATTTTAAGGTATAAAGAGCCAGTAAAACTTTAAATATAAGTAATAACTCTTAAAACTAACCTTAATGTTACATTAGATCCTTTCCCTAGTCAATAGGTTGGGGGTTTTTTTAGTTATGTCATTGCGGCTTAACTGCTGGTGGTTGTTGGTATATTTTTCCACTATTTTAGGTATTTACAAGAATTGGTGGTGAAGTTTTAGTACATTGTTTATAGTTTGTAAAGGCAGTATCTGCAATGAATTGTGACTCAAGTTTGTCAAAACAGCAAGACTGCCAGCAATTAGAGTGGGATATTTATCTGGATATTTAAGTTAGAATATCTGTATTTGTGTCTATGTGGGCAGACATTGATTGTTCTCAGTGTAAAATATTTCTTTGTTATATCAAGATGAAACCTCCTCTGGTACAACTTGTCCTCTCCTTGTGGAGAGTCAGCCCCCTCCTCTTTACAGCCACTGTACTGTGATGAGGTCCCCTGGAGCCTTCTCCAGGGTGTAAAATACTGAATTCCTTCAGTCTCTCCTCGTAGGACAGGTTCTCCATCACCTTCATGGCCCTCGTTGGATGCTCTCCAGTCTGTCTG